>JARBWK010000004.1:128033369-128107688 GCA_030556195.1 Anolis apletophallus | reverse complement strand
ATCCGTGGTGGAGGGGAGAAAGGGGAGGAAGGCCCCCCCCGGGGAGCAAGGGGAAGGACGCGGGTTCAATGCAGTGCCGTCCGGGGAATCCCGGCGTGGAGATCGCTGGCGCGAAGGGAAGTAGCGCCGGCCCCTTTCGCGTCTCTCAAATGACGTGGATGTAAACAAAGCGCTCCTGGATGACGTCAACAGGCTCCGTGTACAGCAGCGGCCAGGGGGCGGCGTCCAAAGTCGCGGACGAGATGACGTGAAGATAAGAGGGGCGTGTACTGGAATGCCGAGGGTCCCGTTAAAGGGGTACAACTCCGTGCAGCAAAATCGACTGGCTAAGGCCCCCCTGTCGTAGATGCACAAGGGGGGTGGAGGAACAGCCAAATGGCTGTGGGGTGGCACCTCGGTCCTGGAGGGAGGACCCTCCCTGGAAGCCGAGCCGGGAGGTCACCCAGGTCCCCTGGAGGGATCCAAATGGCTGTGGGCAGATGCAGGAGCAAAATCAAATGTTCACAAAGCACACACACGGACGTGTAGAATTCCAAAATGCAAATAATAAAGTTTATTAAGGCCACAGAAAATACCATGTGCCTCAAAAATGACTGAATAGTCGCCACAGCACCAATATGAGTAGGCCAGGAATTGCAGAATAAAGTAGACCCAGCAGGGGGGCTGGCTGCTCCCCCGCCGTGGCACCCACGCTAACGAGTGATATGCTGGTAAAGAAGGACTCCAAATCCGTTTCGCTATAGTGCAATCTTAGCTTCGTCAGGGCGTCCAAGATATTGTATTAACTCATAAAGTTGGTGAGACATACATGAATCAATCAAACATTAGTGAAACATTAACATCACAGATAGAGGATGGATTCCACTAGATCCAGGTGGAAGGTGGATCATGTATGTTTCACCAACTTTATGAGTTAATACAATATCTTGGACGCCTGACGAAGCTAAGATTGCACTATAGCGAAACGGGATTTGGAGTCCTTCTTTTACCAGCATATCACCACGGATCCGGACTGCTTCATCTACATCCAGTGGGGACCTATCTGAGCCGGCGCCCAGGAGTGGGATCTCCATAGGGGACCCCTTCGGTTTGATTTCGTTCAGTCCCATTCTTTGTTATTTATGCTGTAATTTACCCACGAGGCCACCCCGTGCTCCATTTTACTGGCTGGCATGTTGCCCATTAGGGGATTATTTTCACTTTAGGGAGGTCACGTCCTCCTTGTGGTGGCTTAGCCCAGTGGTACATCCTGCCCTTGGGCTTCTCCAGGAGTCTTCCCTCGCCCCCCTCCCTGGGTATCCAACTGAGTGGGGGATTTCAGTTGCTTAGCATTTATTTGAGGAACCACACCATTGATGTGTTTATTGTAATACATTACTGCATGATTGTGTAGTTCAGCTCTTTGTGTTTACTGTGCTTCAGACCAGTACCTTTGTGTGTTTGTGCCAGATGATATTACCCCCACCTCTGGTTGACTTTGACTGACTTAATATAATATTTTATTGATTGAAAATATTTGCTTAATGTCCTTTGGCCTATTAGGGCTCATAAGCCAATGCTCAACATTTTATTTTTTAAAAATCAAAGCAATTGTTTTTGCCCTTTTTATCTCTGGAGTCCTATAACACGAGTAAACTGAGATTATTTAACCAGTGATCATATATGCAATTTTTAACACACAGGAGAAGCCTATGGTGCAAGTTAAATTAAGTCAGATTTTTTTTAAAAAAAATGTAGGAGGAAGCCAGTTGTTCTCATTGTAGACCTTTAAAAATGGTTGCAACCAGATTTTATTTAAAATGGATGCACACGCACACACAGGAAATTACTACTTTTTCCCTTTGAAAAGTTGTAAAATGCATCTCGGTCTCCAGCTGCATTCATCAATGTCTTTATATTGTAATTACAAATCCTGTGAATGTCGAGATCCCTAAATTGAAATACAGAGAGAGTCCGGAAAATGCTGCCATGTCAGCACTGTTAGTGCAATAAATATGAGGCGCAAAGTAAACTCAGGCGCTGAAGCTGTCTGAGCAGACATCGTTTTTCTTTCTTTGTGACATATGGTTCTCTGCCCCCTTCCTTTTTCATCTCAAGGTTATGTTTTGTCTGAGTTTGGGAGAGTTGAAGAATTGCCACATCCCAAGAGGCATCTCTCTCCCGCTTCCCTGCTTTTGTTTTGGAGCCATATGTGACTTTATTTCTGCTACAAATAGCTTCCGTAATACATACCAGTATGTTGTCATCTCTCGACATATGGTTGACAGGTAGACTGGTGGAGCTGGAGGAGAGAGGCTCGCCTGCTCCCAGAGGTCATGGCTATGACTGCAAAGAGAAAGTGCTTTGATGGATTTTTTTAAAAAAGGGGGCAGGTTTCCTTTGTAGGTGTAGCACAGCAGTTCTCGTTTGTGCCTGGAGGGCTGGGAATAGGTCCTGGGGTTCCATTAGCATTAGGGCCTGCAGCAGCAGATGTGGATTCAGAGGATGAGCTAGATGACTGGGGTGAAGCACAGGGCCCTTCGGATGGGCCTCATTCGCCCACGGAGAGCTTGGCATGGGATGAGATGTTGTTTGGGCCTAGCATAGATTCCGATCACCAGGTGGAGATGGGAAGCAGCGAAGGGAGTTATGAACACCCCGGGGGGAGGAATTCCCAGGAACTTGAAAGTGTAAACATGGACGAAGCCGAGTGGGAAAGTGCTAGGGAGGAAAGTTCTCAGGAAGATAGCGACACAGCTGCTGAGAGGCAAGGTCGCTCCTTCGATAGGAGACGGGACATTGAGTCTACTAGGAGGGCTTGGTCTAGGGTCCTAGACCGACCGAGGTCCGTGAGTAGAGATTGGAGACGAAGAAGCCTAGAGCGTCGCGGACCTCGGCCGAAGGATTAAGTACAGGATCCGTGGGAACGCATCCTCAGTTCTCCGGCCACGTCTTTCCTGGATAGGCGTGAAGCGGAGTGGGACCACAAGCTTGCCGTGGTCATCAAGCCTTGCCTTGCATTTGCCTTGCCTTAGTCCTTGATCCGCATTGATTTTGCGGAGCCCTGTCTTGTTCCTGAACCGCATCGGATTGCGGAGCCTTGCCAAGCTTCAAGCCTAGTTGCTACGTTACTTTGGACAATCTTGTTTGCTACCTTTTGGACAATTGCTTATCTTTGGACTATATACTCTTTGGAACTGTTTTTATACTCAATAAAGTAGTTAGCCTTCAGTACGTCTCTGTGTGTGTGATTAAGGGGCCCGCTAAGTCCGTGATCGTGACAGCTGGCCGGAGAACTCCAAGAACCCCTTATCACACCACGGGACGCCGCTCGGGACGCCGCAAGAAGCGTTCCACGCCAGTGGTCGCCATGGCTAACTTGACGGATGTACAAGTGCAAGCGCTGCAGCAGGAGTTGGGTGAACTACGTACCCGGGCCGGACGGCACCCGGGGGTGAGCCCACCGGCCCGTTTCAGTGGCAACCCGGCTCAGGTGGAGGTGTTTGTTTGCCAAGTGGAACTATACCTGGAGCAGCGCCCCAACGAGTTCGCCAACGATCGCGCCAAGGTGGTGTTTATCTTCAACCTGATGGAAGGGACCGCAGCAACGTGGGCCACCGCGTTGATCCGGGCCCAGTCCCCCCATACCAACACGCTGCGGGCTTTCTTAGATGCGATCCGGGCGACATGGGGGTCTCCCGTGAATGAAGAGCTGGCTGAGAGAGATTTAGCCCGGCTGACCATCAAGGGTCTAACCCTGTCCCAGTATATTTCCCGTTTTCGAGTCCTGGCTGCCCAGGTGCAGTGGAACGTGTCGGCGTTGCGTTACCACTATACTGCAGGGCTGGATTCGGAAATGCAGCAGGAGATGTTGAAACATCCTCGGCCTGATGATCTGGAGGCCGCCATTGCCCTGAGCCTTCGTGTGGAAGCTGGATTGCAGACCAGGAGGCGGTGGGACAAGGCCCCGTTGGAGAAACCCGTGGCCAGGAGGGAAGGGGGGGCCGGGCAGTTCCAACCCCGGCAATTGCCGATCCCCGCTGGCCCTGACGACCCGGAGCCCATGCAGTTGGGGACAGTTCGGCCCAAAGTAGACCAGGCGGAGAAGGCTCGGCGTCAGCGTCTCAACCTATGCTGGTACTGCGGGGGGGCTGGACATTTTTCTAAGGAGTGCCCCCAGAAACCGCGTGGGAAGACTCCTCGGGCCTCTGCCGCCCTCGGAGGGGCCCCAGAGGCCGAAGAAGCCATCCAGGCGACGGGGGAAGGGGCCGGCCGGGTGTAAGAGGGTTCGCTCACTCGGCCGACGTCGCTAACCGTCCCCCCTGAACCCAAGACTGGACAATTGTTCCTTGTAATGGTCAGCCTGTGGTCACCTGAAAAGGGGCTGATGAAGGTCCATGCCATGATTGACTCGGGGCCACCAACAACTTCATCGATGCAGACTATGCCAAGTCTGCTGGATTAAAATTTCTTGATCTCCAAGAGCCCAAGGGTGTCCAGACTATCGATGGGAGAGTTTTGAAGACCGGGGCTGTGACTCAATATACAGCCCCTACCAGGATGTGGACTAGCTCCCATAAAGAGGACATTTCTTTTCTTGTGACCAAGCTCCCAGATTTCCCCATTGTCCTGGGCATTGTGTGGCTCGCGCTCCATGACCCCCAGATCTCCTGGGCCAAGAGACAGCTAATTTTTTTCTTCTGAACATTGCCAGGGCCACTGCATGATGGCTCGGGCGTGCCAGGCTCAAGAAGTGGAAAATGTGGCCACCCTGCCCAAGAAGTATGCCGGATTTTGGGATGTCTTCAGTGAGAAGGAGGCGGAACGCTTGCCTCCGCACCGGCCCTATGACTGTGCCATTGAACTGCAGCCGGGAGCCCCAATCCCGCGGGGGAGACTCTACCCTCTCTCGGACCCAGAGCAACAGGCTCTCCGAGATTTCCTGGATGAGAATCTGCGGAAGGGGTTCATTCGGCCCTCCCAATCCCGGCCGGCGCCGATTCTGTTCGTCAAGAAGAAATCGGGGGAGTTGCGGCTTTGCAATGACTATAGGGAACTCAACAAGATCACGGTCCGGAACCGCTACCCCCTGCCCTTGATCCCCGAACTCCTGGAGCGGATGCGGGGAGCCAAGGTGTTCACTAAACTGGACCTGAGGGGGGCTTACAACCTTGTCCGGATTCGCCAGGGCGATGAATGGAAGACGGCCTTCCAGACCAAGTGGGGAAGCTTCGAATACCTGGTGATGGGATTCGGTTTGTGCAACGCCCCAGCCTGTTTCCAACATTTCATGAATGACATTTTCCGAGACCTGCTGGACCGCTATTTGGCGGTCTACTTAGACGACCTGCTGATCTTCTCTCCAGATCAGGCGACCCATGACCGCCATGTCAAGGAGGTGCTCCAGAGACTCAGAGCTCACGGGCTCTATGCTAAGCTAGAGAAATGTGCTTTTGATCTGCGGGAGGTGGACTTTCTGGGCTACCGTATCTCTCCTACGGGCATCGCCATGGATGACCCCAAGGTCCAAGCCGTGGTTGACTGGGCGGCGCCGGCCAGCAAAAAGACATTCAACGATTCCTGGGCTTTGCCAACTACTACAGAAAGTTCATTCCTGACTTTGCCAAGTGGGCTGATCCTATCACCCAGTGCTTGCGGGGAAAGGTGCCTTTCCGGTGGACTCCGGAGGCAGATGTAGGGTTCCGCAAGTTAAAGCAGCTGTTCACCACTCAGCCGCTTCTGCAGCACCCCAATCCCCGCACCCCTTTCATCGTCCAGGCCGATGCGTCGGATGTGGCGGTGGGAGCGATCCTGCTACAGCCTCAGGGGACGGACTTGTTGCCCTGTGCCTACTATTCCCGGCAGCTGACGGCTCCGGAAAAGAACTATACCATTTGGGAGAAGGAACTTTTGGCCATCAAGGTGGCGTTTGAAGTCTGGAGACACCTGCTTGAAGGGGCCAAGTTCCCGGTGGAGGTTCACACTGACCACCGGAACTTGGAGCACTTGAAGACCCAGCGCAAATTGAACCAGAGGCAACAGAGATGGTCCCTGTTCTTTGAGCGATTCAATTTCCGCATTCACTATGTGACCCCCAAGCAGACCAAGCAAGCTGATGCGTTGTCCCGAAAGCCGGAGTACGTTCGTGATGGGGCCGGGCGTCGGGAGGCTCGGCTGCTCAAAGCGGAGAACTTTGCGGCTGCTCGGGCGCTCCCTGTTCACCCTCCTGCGGCCCCGCCGGCCCCTGGTGACAAGAGGCCTCTGAGTGTTCGTGTCCACGCTCGCCAGCGGACCGACCCGTGGGTGCAAGAGCAGCTGACCAAGGGGCCCCAAGCCCCTTTCCAGGTAAAGAACGGGGTGCTCTACCACCGGGACTCTGTCTATGTTTCCCCTGGGCCCGAGCGGGAGGACATTCTCAAGCTTTGCCACGATAGCCGGGCCGCAGGCCATTTTGGGCTTTTCAAGACTCTGCAGCTGGTCCTACGGGACTTTTGGTGGCTTAAAGTGCGGAGGGATGTGGAGGACTATGTGGGATCCTGCCCTGTGTGCCAACGGGCTAAGAACCAGGGGGGCAAGCCGGCCGGTTTGCTCCAGCCGCTCCCGACCCCCTCTGCGCCCTGGAAGATGATTTCGGCTGATTTCATCACCGACCTCCCCAAGTCCAAGGGTTTCACCACGATACTGGTCGTGGTGGACTGTTTCACCAAGATGGGACACTTCATCCCCTGTGTGGGGGTGCCTACTGCCAAGGAGACTGCTGATATGTTTGTGCAACATGTGTTTCGGCTGCATGGACTTCCACAGAGCTTGGTGACGGACCGGGGCACCCAATTCACTTCCCAGTTCTGGAAGGCTGTCCAGAAGTTGCTGGGGATTGATGTGCGGATGTCCACGGCTCATCACCCGCAGACCGATGGGCAGACCGAAAGGGTTAATGCCACCTTGGAGCAGTACCTGCGCTGCTATGTCAACTATCAGCAAAACAACTGGGCGTCCTTGTTGTCTTTGGCAGAGTTTGCTTACAACAATGCGACGCAGGAATCCATCAAGGAGACTCCTTTCTTTGCTAACTATGGACACCACCCTCGGTTCTACCCGCCGGTGGACCCGTCTGGGGACGTTTCGGAGGCTAAGGATTGGCTTCGAGAGCTCACTGCACTCCAAGACTTGCTACGCACTCAATTGGACCAGGCGAAGGCCGACTACAAGCGGATGGCGGATCGGCGGCGCCAGGAGGGTCCTGAGATTCTCGTGGGGGATAAAGTTTGGCTGTCCACCAAGAATCTGCCCACGCAGCGCCCCTGCCGCAAGCTGGATGCGAGATTTTTGGGTCCCTACAAAGTTTTGGAGAAGGTGGGGCCTGTTTCCTTCAAACTACAACTCCCAGCGGACATGAAGCTCCACCCGGTGTTTCATCGTTCGTTGCTCCGCCGGCGAAGGGTGTGCGGCCTGATGTGACGCAGCCGCCTCCTCCCCTGTGATGCGCGATGGCGAGGAGGAGTTGGAGGTCCAGGACATCTTGGATGCTCGCATCCGCTACCGGAAGTTGGAGTATTTGCTGGACTGGAAGGGGTTGGGCCCGGAAGAACGTTCATGGACCCGGGCTCGGGATGTCCATGCTCCGGATCTGGTGGCTCGTTTTCACCGCAAGTACCCTGACAAACCCAAACCTCGAGGGCGGCCTCGGAGGGGCCCTGAGGGGGGGGATAGTGTAGCACAGCAGTTCTCGTTTGTGCCTGGAGGGCTGGGAATAGGTCCTGGGGTTCCATTAGCATTAGGGCCTGCAGCAGCAGATGTGGATTCAGAGGATGAGCTAGATGACTGGGGCGAAGCACAGGGCCCTTCGGATGGGCCTCATTCGCCCACGGAGAGCTTGGCATGGGATGAGATGTTGTTTGGGCCTAGCATAGATTCCGATCACCAGGTGGAGATGGGAAGCAGCGAAGGGAGTTATGAACACCCCGGGGGGAGGAATTCCCAGGAACTTGAAAGTGTAAACATGGACGAAGCCGAGTGGGAAAGTGCTAGGGAGGAAAGTTCTCAGGAAGATAGCGACACAGCTGCTGAGAGGCAAGGTCGCTCCTTCGATAGGAGACGGGACATTGAGTCTACTAGGAGGGCTTGGTCTAGGGTCCTAGACCGACCGAGGTCCGTGAGTAGAGATTGGAGACGAAGAAGCCTAGAGCGTCGCGGACCTCGGCCGAAGGATTAAGTACAGGATCCGTGGGAACGCATCCTCAGTTCTCCGGCCACGTCTTTCCTGGATAGGCGTGAAGCGGAGTGGGACCACAAGCTTGCCGTGGTCATCAAGCCTTGCCTTGCATTTGCCTTGCCTTAGTCCTTGATCCGCATTGATTTTGCGGAGCCCTGTCTTGTTCCTGAACCGCATCGGTTTGCGGAGCCTTGCCAAGCTTCAAGCCTAGTTGCTATGTTACTTTGGACAATCTTGTTTGCTACCTTTTGGACATTTGCTTATCTTTGAACTATATACTCTTTGGAACTGTTTTTATACTCAATAAAGTAGTTAGCCTTCAGTACGTCTCTGTGTGTGTGATTAAGGGGCCCGCTAAGTCCGTGATCGTGATAGTTCCCATCTTATGTTTTGTGTCACCCTTCTGTTGCCTCTCCCCACTTTCAGCACTGTATCTTGGTCAAGGGACAAGCAAACAGTGGCAATTGAGTTTTAGGAGAAGGTAGGTAATGATGTGGCTCCTTCCATCCCTTTGCACCCTTTCCTGCCCAACGGTATAATCCTTCCAACAGGAACAACTAATGTTAAAGTTGATCCCTATAAGGACATTAAACAGAGCTTTGTAAAATACTTTGATGATAGGAATTATTCTATATGTATAAACCTAGAAATTTTAGTGTTTTTTAAAATAAAAAAACCCCTCAAAACCTGGGTTGATGTATCTATTGATCAGTATGAATACTGCATCATAACTCTTATCACAAGGGTACCATTCCTTTACCTGAAATAGAATCATTTCAGGTAAACTCTAGTGTAACTCCCTGCCATGCAGGAAAAGCACCATCAAAGTACCCCTGACAGATAACCATAGAGTAGGGAAAGACAAATGTTTAGTCTGTCTTGGTAGGATGGGAAAGAAGCATTGACCTCTCTCTCCTTTTTCTACTGTAGCACTACTTCTGGCCTTTTGGGGAGAGGAAGCGGTGGTAGTCAGGAGCAGTTGGCCCTCCGAGGTGGCCTTGGTACTTCTCCTCTCCACAGGTTATATCAAAATCTATAATTTTTACTCCCAATCTTGCTCTTGACTTATAAATGAGGTGAGCTTATACATGAGTATATACAATAGTTATAGTTTCAATACCCATGAATAATGCACATTTACCATTGTAGTTATAGATCTTTAAAGCAACTAAAATAATTTTTTGTTTTGTTTTGAAAATCAGGATAAAAAAATTAATTGTGTATATGGTACAAAATACACTATCCACTACATTGCTTCAACATGCACACCACAAGCCAGGAATTTAACTGTATGGATGTTCCTCCTCCACTATTTAGTATGGCAACCTCTATAAAAATAACTAAAATGTGCAATTACTGTGCAAAAGAAGTGAATGCATCCATTGATATGTAATGTTAGTTCTGTTTGTTTTATTGTAAAAAGAATGAACCCCAAGTAACTTATTTTTAATTAGTTACTTCCAAGCAGTGGGGTTAGCCATGGAAATATGGCAGTGACTTTGTTCTTGAATTAGTTTTTGTAAAGACAGGGTTGCATTAATAGCATGAGAAATTATGAATGTAATTATACACACACACACACACACACACACACACACACACACATATATAAAGCTTTTTTCCCCTTTATAGCGTAAAGTACAGTGAAAGTGGGGGAAACATATAAGATTATAGTAAAGTAAGATAGTATAGTGCCCTAAAGCCCATAAAAAGGAGTGGAAAGTCAACGGGTGTTTGAAATTATGAATGTAATTATTCACGAAAATGGCAGGACTTTGGCAGTGAGTGAATGGGTGAAGATATATGTGGAAGAAGTAGTAATTGTCTCAGTATCCCTGAAGCATTTAAATGTCACTAATAGCAAAAGGCCAAATATCATCATAACAAACCAGAGGATGGGGACTTGGAAGAAGGTCAATGGAAGATAAGTGAACAAATCTCTTGTGATGCTGCTGCTGATACAGTGACGTTTTGTATGCTCAACATACAGCACTAAACTAAGCATCTGAAATTGTTTCACCTAGTATTAGACTGGGTGAGTGATGGTGATGGAGTGGAGATTTTCTTGCCACTTCAGTATATTGACTGAATTTGACATGATGCTACAGAAAGCGTTTTGCTTATGTTTCCTCGTGGTATGTTAGGGGATCCAGGGAAGTTCTGGCCAGCCTTTCCTTACTGGTCCCAACTGCTTCGTCAGCTTAGCTGTGCCCCATGTTTCTTTCTTTGCTTGAAGAGTCCTATATCAATTTTCTATTCATATGCAGAGCAACTCCGCAATGGCAGGTTAGCACTGTGCTTGCAAGGCTTATTAATGCTTTTCCTATTCCGCTCACAATGTTTTTATGTGGACCTACTTTTATGGTCTCTGTAGGCACAGGCAGTATCCTTCTCTCCACCAGCCCTTCTGTCTGCCTGTGGGCAGAAACTACACAAGTAAACCTCATGAAGAAATTCCCTGAAGATACAGAGTATGGGGCTGGTTAGCATCATTATGTATTGATTGATATGCAGATGAAACACCCACAAAGAGACAACATATAGGACCTAAGAACTGTTGGATATTGAACACCTGGTGTTTCTTCTTTTAAGCGCTATCCTTCCATCCCTGATTAAAGTATTCATGGTATTTTTTTCTGAGTGCTTCTAAAGGATAGTGAAGCACTCTACTTGAATTTCCCTGTGGCACAGGTTCATTATATTCCTAATCAGCAGTCCACTTGGCGTCTCCTGTGTGTGAAAAAATGTTATTCTGTATATAGTTAACATTTGTATCAAACCATTGCTCTCAGAAAGAATCCAAAAAAGCACAGAAGCAATGAAATATTTTCCCCATCTATTCAATGGATAGAGAGGCAATCTAAGTATCTGCTCACAGAACAGGTGACGCAGCAGACATAACGGTGATGATATTTGAAATTATTTGGAAATATGGCAGTGTATTGGCTGTGTGAATTAATGCCATGCTACATTTTGCACTATATGTGTCCCTTGCTGCTATGTCTTATAAAAACCCTATTAACAGCAGGGTGGAGGGATGTGGATGTTTACTTTTCAGCCACAGTATGTAGGGGAAAAAAGTGAATTCTCTCCCGCCTGCTGTGGCTCTGATAAAAGCTATACTTTAGGTCCCTTCCACACAGCTAAATAAAATCCCACATTTTCTGTTTGGAACTTCAATATATGGCAGCGTGGACAGAGATGACCCAGTTCAAATCAGAAATTGTGTGGTTTTCTGCCATGATATTCTGGGATATTGGGCTGTGTGGAAGTACCCATAGTTGTCAAGAATCTTGAGAAGAAAGCTTACATTGATAGCAGTACTTCTCTTCTTGAGAAGTAGTTAACATTCACTGGGGCTGTGGTTAACTTCCTTTCCCACTTGACCTCCCCACTTGGTATCCCTCCTGTATTGTCAGTTGAAGCCAGGCATGGGCAAACTAAGGCCCAGGGGCTGGAGGTGAACTCCTGGGTGGTTACCTCAGGCCTTCATTTTCCCTGTCCTCTTGGCATACGGACACAGTGGCCCGCCATGTCCTAATGCCAAAAATATGGTGGAAGAAGGCGTGTAGCAGCTGAGAGTCCTCTGGAGTGCTCTCAGCCATCATGTGTCTCACCCTCCTCCTAGCATAAGAACGACGCAAGCGACCCCATCCTTATGCTGGGAGGACAGCTCAAGGAAGACACGCAGTGGCTGAGAGCCCTCTGGAGCACACTCAGCGACTGCCTGTCTTGCCATCCTCCTGGCATAATGCCAAGACAATAGTCCAAGGATCGGGGGAGGAGGATGGGAAGGAGGATTGGTGCAGTTGCCATATGTCCCACCTTCCTCCCAGTGTAACGATTGGATGAGCAACCCTATTCTTATGCTGGGATGACAATCTGAGTATGACCCAGGACCTGCCTTGTCCCCTCCTGGCCCGTCCTTTCCCAGGCCCTCCCCACCCAGCATTTGCCCAGCCCCCCCCCCCAAGGCAAAAAAGATTGCCCCAAGACAAAAAAGATTGCCCATGCCTGGTAAGCGGTAAGTAATGTTGTTAGCATCATGTTCCTCACCCCTTCCATTTGAAATGTGCATCTTAGAATATATCAGTATTGTGCGCTAATGAACATTGATTGTCCTCTTCTATCACTCTTTTAAGAAACTTAAACCTAAGTAAATCATCTTTGCTTTGAATCCCCAAAGAGAAGCCTAGATCAAAGCTCCCCTCCCCTCAATCTGGTGCTAAGTTACAAAAACAGCTGTATCAGGCTTTCCAGATGATCGGTTTATAGAGCAACTGATGTATTCTTGTTCATTTGTTGCTGTGAATCCAGATGTCGTTCCCTCAAGGAAATATTTGTACTTTGGTGTCATTGCCTTTCTCAGTGCTTGGGAAAGAAGAGAAATGTGATTTCTTTCCCAAGTAGCAGGGTGAATGTAATTAGAGATGCTCTCAGAGGATAAGGAGGAAAATGTTCAGGATTGATTACCCTTGTGACAACCTTGACTTAGGTCCTAGCCCCACCTTTTCTGAAATAACAAACAATGCAAGGTGCATTGAGTGCATTGAGTGCAAGGAATAGTTACAATGTGTTTGCAAAACTCTTTTGCAAATAAAAAAGTAGTCTCCTGTTCTCCCTCCTATCTGCCTTACTTTCTTTTCACCATTGTGTACAAATGAGTTTTAGCTTAAACATTTGAGACTATTCCTTTAAAACAAGCTTACTGTTAGAAGCTGATTTCCATTGTTGGTTTATATTGTAGCAAAAATGGTTAAAGTGAAGCAGTATTTATAAAGTACAACATGTCATCTGGAATTAACCAAGCATCCGCCTCACAGAATTAGTCTTAAGGGGTCACAAAGAAATACAATGTTACCCGTGATCTACTAATTACCTGAAAAGCTTTTTCCTTTCTGATCTGTCATTCAACACTGAGTTACAACTGATTTGAAATTACTGTATTTTCATGCAGGTCAAAGTAATTGGCAAGCTTTGCTGGCTGGAAACGCAGAAGGTCAGTGGCTGTCACCAGTTTTTTTAAAAAAATATATTGTTCTGGAAGAAGAAGCATTGTCCCTTAAAAATCTTTTCGAAGTAAGAGAGTGAATTGCTTCTTTCTCATTCCTCATATCTCCTCACTCTCACACAGCCAAGGCATTAATTCTAAAAATACCCTAGTTTCTTTTGGTTCTTATCCCTTTCAAGCCAGGAAGAAGTACTATGAGCAGGAAGAGCATGTTTTCACAAGCCTTCTGAACGGAAATCCGGCAAAAGCTAATGTTTCAGTTTCCCAGTTTCATAAAATTCCAGGTCTCTGTACTTGTTGTAATTTTCTATCACCTGGCATTGTTTGGTCAGCAGAGATAGAAACATGTTCCTACTACATCTTCAGTGAAAGTCTTTTGCACTACCCCTGCCACGCTCTGTTTGTTTGTTCAACAGAATCAAATATATGGGCAGAAAAGTCATGATAAATAAGCAATATCTGCCAGTTGCCAGCAGGCAGTTGGGGATTCATTTAAAAGGGAACAATCACGGAATATTCTCTAAAGAAGTCTTGCTTGCTCAGGGCCCCCGCCCTCAAAGTTACCTGCACACATTTGAAAGATGACATTGGCAGATGGCATAATAGCCTATTTGATAGAGGCACAGGGTGGGTGGGTAAATGTTTAACAGAGAAGAATTCTAGATTGCCTTAAAATCATTTTAAAACTTGGTTTTTGTGTATAATCAAAAAATTCTGCCCATGCAACAGTAAAATCAAAGGTAACTTTGGGTAAGCTATTGAAGGATGAGGCCAACTTCATGCATTATATTCCTTGGTCCTATTCTCTCTCTCAACATCATAAAAATAAGAAATATTCAGCACTGTAGATTTGCACAATTAGAATCATAGAATCATAGAGTTGGAAGAGACCTCATGGGCCATCCAGTCCAACCCCTCATCAAGAAGCAGGAAAATCGCCTTCAGAGCACCCCCCAACAGATGGCCATCCAGCTTATGCTTAAAAGCCTCCAAAGAAGGAGCCTCCACCACAGGGGAAGTTACTTGTAAAAAAAATCCCAATCAAGTATGTACCTTGCTGATACGTGTGCCAACAAGGTACAATATAAGAATTCCAGAAGTGGACTAAGTTTTTAGATTATGTGCTCCAACTCCTTGACTCTAAACAATACTGATCTTGATCTCCTGCAGAAAATATCCCAAGCTTTTGTGGGCTATTGTATGGGGTTAGAAATTGATTCTGTACCCAGATTAGGAAGCATCTTCTTACAAACAACTCTCTCCTGTTTAATACAAGTGTATTAGACTATTGCAGCATGCTGGCTGGAGATAGTGAGTGGGTTGTGGTCCAACACCTGGGAGGAGTGCTAAATTGGAGAAGGTTGCTTTAAGACAAGGTTGCCTGAGGATACAAACCTGCATGAGAAATATGAGTTGCCAGCCCTTCAGTGTGATCCAGAAGAAGACTAGATTAGATTGGCTCTTCTGCATTGATTGGCATTTAGGGTTTATGTGTGTGTATATATATATATATATATATATCTCCATACACACACACACACACACACACACAAACCCTAAATAATATATATAGAAGCATACTAAAAATAAAGCAGGATATATTAGAGACTCAGACACTGTAGTTGGGGAGATATATATATATATATATATATATATATACACACACACACACACACACACACACACACACACATACGCATAAACCCTAAATAGTATATATAGAAGCATACTAAAAATAAAGCAGGATATAGTAGAGACTCAACCACTGCAGTAGGCTATATATATATATATATATATATATATATATATATATATATTTAAGCCTACTGCAGTGGTTGAGTCTCTACTATATCCTGCTTTATTTTTAGTATGCTTCTGGTCTTTCCCACTGTCTACTTATTCCTAGTTCCCTTCTCAAATGGTACTTGCTAATTTTCTTTGCATCTCCTATAAAGATGAGAATTTAAGAGGTACTTCTACAATAGTGGTTCTCAACCTGTGGGTTCCCAAATGTTTTGGCCTTTAACTTCCAGAAACCCTATAGGTGGGAAACTGGCTGGGATTTCTGAGAGTTGTAGGCCAAAACACCCGGGGACCCACAGGTTGAGATCCACTGTTCTAGAAGATGCTCACTCTGTGTTGGGCAGGTTTGTACAAGATACAACAAAGGTGTTCAAGTTTTACAAACAAATGATTGGAATAAAGATGATACACTATCATATATATTCTGGTATAAAAAGACTTCATGTATACACTGACTTTCTGGGACCAAAATTATGAATTTGATATGCGTAGTGGATAAGTTCAGGATCATTCTGTGGAAAGAGGAAATCAACAATGTCACTTCAGGAAGCTGTCATGGCTATTTCCATGTCCAGGTATTCAAAAAGTCCAGAAGCAGACTATTGTGGAGAGATTAGATGGGAACAGTGTTACTTTAGGGTTTCCCAGGGTGGAGTGAGCATTCACCTTTCACTTCTGCCCTCTGAGAAAGTTTTGTTGTTGTTCATTCATTCAGTCACTTCCAACTCTTCGTGACCTCATGGACCATCCCACACCAGAGCACATCGGCCGTCACCTCCCCCAGCTCCTTCAGAGTCAAGCCAGTCACTTCAAGGATACCATCCATGCATCTTGCCCTTGGTCGGCCCCTCTTCTTTTTTCCTTCCATTTTCCCCAGCATAATTGTCTTCTCTAAGCTTTCCTGTCTTCTTTTGATGTGGCCAAAGTACTTCATCTTTGCCTCTACTATCCTTCCCTCCAGTGAGCAGTTGGGCTTTATTTCCTGAAGTATGGACTGGTTGGATCTGAGAGAGTAATATTCCTTTTTAAATAAGAGGTAATGTACAGTGGATATTGCACATTACCAGAGATATTGATCCGTGGATAAATCAATCCAGGCTTTTGGGGTTGATTTTTTCACTACAATTTCTAGACTTCTACATGAGTATATAGGGGTTTTACTTTTTTAACCCCATGATTTCAAGCCTTTGTAAAATTGTGTGTTCCCTGCTCAGTGTGTATATCTAATTGCTGGGCTTTGTGTGTTTTATAGAATTTTTAGCCATTCTGAGGGGGCTTGTCAATTTTAGTTGTAAAGTATTCTTCAGGATGACTGTTTTATGTTTTCTCCTGCATTGTTTAAATCTCTGGTTGCATTGGAAAGCAGTTCAGAGAATGACTAACAGGGTTTTGGCCTTCATTGTGCCCTATCTGGAAAAATAAAAACTGCAAAACAGCATGGATTGTTCAACTAACATTGATAAATTAGTTGCTATGCATCCTTTTTTCATTAGGACCAGTTTCTGCCAGATGGGATTATTTGACTTTAACATGTTGGCATTTTTTAAAAGGCAGAGAGAAATTAAATTTTCTTCTAAGCAGTGCATTCTGCCAGTTCATTTAACCACAAAATGATTATGTGTGATTGTATATCTTTTGGGCAGCATAGTGAGCAATTTTTACTTTACATGCTAATGAGTTTGTTATGTGTGCTTTGCTACTTACTTATTTACTTAGGCGATCCCTCATTGTCCAAGGATGATGGTCCTCCAAGTGTAGTGTCTTGGTGATGGATATGTAGGTGATGTGGAACCTTATTCTTGATCTGCATGTTCTTCCACAGTGACGACATTGGTTTCCAGGTGGAAGGCGGTCCTGGGCAAAGTTGGCTTGATGTGCCTTCCTCTTGGAACATTTCCCCCTTTCGCCCTCCAATTGTGCCTCTTAAATTCCGTAGCACTGCTTTTCACAGCTAACCTCCCTCAAGGGCCAGGGCTCCCCAGTTCTCAGTGTCTATGCCACAGTTTTTGAGGTTAGTTTTAAACTTATCTCTAAATCTTTTTTCCTGTCCACCAACATTATGTTTTCTGTTACGTTTGAGTTGAGAGTAGAGTAACTGCTTTGGGAGATGGTGCTTGGGCATTTGGACAACGTGGCCAGTCCAGCAGAGTTGATGGCATAGGATCATCGCTTCAGTGCTGGTGGGCTTTGCTTCTTCCAGCATGCTGACATTTGTCCACACGTCTTCCCAAGAAACTTGCAGGATTTTTCAGAGGCAACGTTGATAGAATTGTTCCAGGACTTGAGTGTGACATCTTTAGACAGTCCATGTTTTGTGAGCGTATAACAGGGTTGGGAGGACAATAGCTTTATAAACAAGAACCTTAATATCTCTAGAGATGTCTTGATCCTCAAACACGCTCTGCTTCATTCAGAAAAATGTTGCACTTGCAGAGCTCAGGCAGTATTTCAGTGTCAATGTTGACTTTTGTGGAGTGGTGGCTGCCAAGGTAGCAGAAATAGCCAACATTTTCTATGTTACAGCATTAAGCTGTATTTCTGGCATTGGAGAGGGATTGGCTGGTGACTGCTGGAAGAGCACTTCAGTTTTCTCGATGTTCAATGAAAGACTGAGCTTATCATATGCTTCTGCAAAGGTGTTTACAGTAGCTTGCAGGTCTTCTTCTGAATGTGCACAGGCTACGTTATAATCGGCATATTGAAGTTCTATAATAGATGTTGTTGTCAGTATGGTTTTGGCTTTCAGTCTGCTTAGGTTAAATAGCTTGTCATCTGTCTGATAGATGATTTTCACTCCAGTTTCCTTTGTTTATGTTCCTGACAACTACCTGAAACTTTTGGAGGGCTTGTTTAAGTCTGTCAGTACAAGGGGGACACAGGCTTCTGTATCTTAGGCCCCCTTTTCACTACCTTATAAAATCCAGGTTATCTGATTTGAACTGGATTATATGGCAGTGCAGTATCATATAATCCTGTTCAAATCAGATAATGTGGATTATATGCTGTGATAATCTGAACCATATGGTAGTGTAGAAGGAGCCTTAATTTATGGGCATTCACTGTGAGCTGACTTGTGGTTATTTTAAGTGGCAAATGAATTGACTGTGTCAAGTGTGAATAAATTGCCCTTGCCTGTTACACAACAGATCATGCTACTGTTTATGGTTATTTTTGTGTCCATTAACTATGTAGCCAGTGTCTTTTGGGGACTTATTATGTTGAATAGTAAAGGAGGATCAACATGAATAAATATATAACAAAATATGACCCTGTTTTGGATAAGATTGCCTTACTTATAATTATAAAGGAGCCAAAGAAAACATAAGTTCAATACATTTTTTCTAGAGTAGACCCGGAATAATTATTTTAGTGATATAAATTATCTGAGCCAAACAAGAACAAAAGCAAGTAAAATAAATGTATGTGAAAGGATCTTTTATCACCCTAGAGACTAACTGGGAAAACAAAGTTGGTAGCATAAGCTTTTGTAGACTCATGGCCTGGCTTCGTGGAGGAAAGAGAGAGCAGCAGGGCAAATCCGTCACTCTGCGTGCAGCTTTCTCTCAGCAATGCTTTCCCCATCATACTTCCATTGGAACCAGCACAACATGGGAAGTCTCCTGTGTTGTGAGGGAAACATCCAAGGATGCTTCTACCCCGGTTGGGGGTAGGGCCTCTGTAGGAAGTCACACAATGTTGCCTGGTGACTGGCAGAGGGCTCCATCCTCAAAATAGGCTGGAAGAGCCCTAGGACACTGAATTTGGTGAGTGTGATGAGGTTGTCAGTCTAGTTGTCAGATAATTTCCATCTGTGCCTCGAAGCCATTACTGGATGGCTGCGAGCCAGTAGGTTGAAGGTGAATCCAGCTAAGACGGAGATCCTGTGGCTGGGTCGTCCGGGTGAGGTGGAGATCCAGCTTCCTCCCCTGGACGGCGTGACACTATGTCCGTCGTCGGCAGTTAAAAGTCTTGGCGTCACTCTGGACTCTCGACTGACGATGGAGACGCAAATCTCTGCCGTCAGTCGAGTTGCCGTCTTCCATCTTCGTCAGGCGAGGAAGCTGGCTCCCTACCTCTCCCGTCACGACCTAGCCACAGTGGTCCAAGCCACGGTCATCTTGAGGCTGGACTACTGTAATGCTCTCTACGTTGGCCTTCCTCTATCGGTGATCCGGAAATTGAAGCTGGCCCAGAATGCGGCAGCTAGACTCCTGGCTGGCGTTCCGACGTCTGCCCATATAACACCTGTCTTGCAGGAGCTGCACTGGCTACCAGTGGAACACTGGATCACCTTCAAAGTGTTGGTCTTGACCTTTAAGGCCTTGAACGGTCTGGGGCCAGCGTACCTTAGGGACCGCCTTATCCCATACTGCCCCGCTAGGTCACTACGCTCTGAGGTGGGTCAGCTATTAGAGGTGCCCGGTGTCAAATTGTACCACCTGACGGCTACAAGGCGGAGGGCCTTTTCAATAATCGCTCCGACATTGTGGAATGCCCTCCCTTCCGGAGTCCGGGTTCTTACGGATCTAGTCACCTTCCGGAAGGCGTGTAAAACCCTGCTGTTCCGGCAGGCCTTTGGGTTTTAATAATAAGGTTGGCAGGCCCCTGCCTTCTGGGTATATCACATTGATGTACTTACGGCTTTTTACTGTCTGTTGTTCTGCCCTGTTTTAATGGTGTTTTACTCTGTTTTTATTCTGTTGAATATTCAACTCACTGTAAGTCGCCCCGAGCCATCCGGGAGTGGCGACTCACAAATTTGAATGAATGAATAAATAAATAAATAAAGAATAAATAGTTCCTCAGATGCATGGAGTAAAGTGTATAGGGACACATCTTTCTAGGTGGACTGTGTGTATGAATAACCATAGAAATGCAAAACTTGTGGGTATGGTGATAAGGTGACATGCTCAGATTTAACCAAAGGTATTGTTAAACAAAGACAGGCGATAAGATGTTACCTAAAGCCAAAATAAGTAGATAAGCAGTAGGAGAAGTAGCCTTTTGGCTCATCTACTGAATACTTAATATAATTCGAAGGGAATTTGACAGCATTGTGTTTCAATACTGTAGGTTGCAAACATGCTTTAGGGCTTGAAAGGTCCATGGCTGTGCAGTTGTGAATACTGTGGATCCTGGAACCAGGTTGCAACCATGCTCTGCAGTATGTGTAAGCACTGTCAGGGCCTTATTTATTTATTTATTTATTTCAGGATTTTACCCCGCTCTTCTCAACCCCCGAGGGGGGACTCAGAGCGGCTTACAGCACGGCACAATTCGATGCCACATCAACAGCGTAAAACCCCAAACCCCACAACACATTAAAATACATTAAAACATTAAAATACAATCCTCAGCAACATCCACAGTCATTCCAATTAAAACAGTATTCAACCCTAAAAAACATTGACCCCCTTCCTCCCTCCCATTAGAATCCCATCTCACATGCTGCCTAGTGCTGGTGTGGGAACGCCTGGTCCCAGAGCCAGGATTTCACCTTTTCCTGAATGTCAGGAGGGATGAGATGGACCGCACCTCCATAGGGAGCGCATTCCACAGGCGGGGGCCACCACCGAGAAGGCCCTGTCCCGTCCCCACCAACCGCATCTGAGAGGTCGGCGGGAGCGAGAGCAGGGCCTCCCGGATGATCTTAGGTTACGGGATGGGACGTAGCGGCCGATGCGTTCGGACAAGTAAGCTGGGCCAGAACCGTATAGAGCTGTAAAGGTCAAAACCAGCACTTTGAATTGAGCCGGAATTGGACAGGCAGCCAGTGGAGCTGACACAGCAGGGGGGTAGTGTGCTCCCTGTATGTAGCTCCCGTTAGTAATCTGGCTGCCGCCCGCTGAACTAATTGCAATTTCTGAACTGTCTTCAAAGGCAGCCCCACGTGAGTGCGTTGCAGTAATCTATTCGGGATGTGACCAGAGCGTGGACGACCGTAGCCAGATCAGACTTCCCAAGGTACGGGCGCAGCTGGCGCACGAGTCTCAACTGTGCAAAAGCTCCCCTGGCCACCGCTGAGACCTGGGGTTCCAGGCTCAGCGCTGAGTCCAGGATCACTCCCAAGCTGCGAACCTGCGTCTTCAGGGGGAGTGTAACCCCGTCCAACACAGGCTGTAACCCTATACCCTGTTCGGCCTTACGACTGACCAGGAGGACCTCTGTCTTGTCTGGATTTAGTTTCAATTTGCTAGCCCTCATCCAGTCCGACACAGCGGCCAAGCACCGGTTCAAGGTCTGGACAGCCTCCTTGGTGACAGGGGGGAAGGAGTGACAGATCTGGACATCATCTGCGTACAGATAACACCTGACTCCGAAACTCCGAATGATCTCTCCCAGCGGTTTCATGTAGATGTTGAACAACATCGGGGACAGTACTGAGCCCTGAGGGACTCCACAGGACAACGGCTGTGGAGCCGAACAGGTGTCACCCAATGACACCTTCTGGGTACGACCTTCCAGGAAGGATTGGAGCCACTGCAATGCAGTGCCCCCAAGCCCCATATCTGCAAGGCGACCCAGAAGGATACCGTGGTCAACGGTATCGAAAGCCGCTGAGAGGTCCAGCAGAACCAACAGGGACACACTCCCCCTGTCAAGTTCCCGGCGTAGATCATCTACCAAGGCGACCAAGGCTGTCTCAGTCCCATGTCCCGGCCTAAAGCCAGACTGTGCCGGATCCAGATAATCAGTGTCCACCAAGAACCCCTGGAGTTGCGAAGCCACCACACGTTCCATGACTTTGCCCAAATAGGGGAGATTGGAAACTGGCCGATAGTTCACTAATTGAGTGGGGTCCAGTGATGGTTTCTTCAACAGCGGTTTTATCACAGCTTGCTTTAAGCTGGCTGGAATGGTGCCTTCCCGAAGGGAGGCATTAACCACCACCTTCACCCACTCTGCCAAACCCCCTCTGGCTTCCTTGATCAGCCAGGATGGGCAGGGGTCTAGGATGCATGTAGTGGGCCTCGCCTCTCCCAGTTCCAGGGCCTCCTGTGTAATGAACTTCATTTTGAAATCATTCCTCCTCCTTTGCTGTTCCCCTCAAGGATTATGATACTTTGGGGGCATTGGTTCCTGGAGTCCAAGGTGTGATGAAGCAACATTCCAAAGAAATTCATGAAGGGTTATTACAGGACGAAATGGAAAAGGCAAAGTGGGTGAGCTGTATGTCCGCATGGAGCTGCACCTCATAATTCATTTTTTTGGGGTCTGATTTTTATAACAATATTCCAGAGTAACATGACCACCATGTCTCTAAAGTAAAATAAAGTTACTGTTTCAGAATATAGCCTTGAAAACAGAGATGTGATGCTAAAATAATTGGGGTCACTCAGCAGAAATCATAAAGGCATAAAACCACTACTTGTCTAGGTGGATTTTGATAAACATTTTGCTTTTACTCTTTGGAGGCTGGTAGTCGGGGTGGAGAAAGACTTGTGACTTAAAGATTGTCGTCCAAAAAAACAAGCTGAAGATAAACACGGAAGCTTTTGAAGGTCCACTTGTTCCTTCATCAGGTAAAGGTGTTAAAATGTGATGGGGAAAGTGTGCATTTTGCTCATGTCACACATGGTGGGCTGACTGTGGATGTGAGCAGACCCACAGATTTCACAGATGTTATTTGGGAATCCCTCCAAAATTTATCATTACACCCACAGGAGAATTGACCATGCTTCATAGTTCAATAAATCTGTTCAATAAATTATTCTCTCTAAAAGAGTGTCTGATAAAATAGTAAGAAGGGATTGATTTAGCACATACTATACCATGAGTTTCCTAATGTATTAGTAAATTGGCTTGTGAGTTTTCCAGGCTGTATGGCCATGTTCTAGAAGCATTCTTTCCTGACATTTCACCCGCGTCTATGGCAGGCATCCTCAAAAGTTGTGAGGTCCATTGAAAATTAAGCAAGTGGGGTTTATATATTTGTTGAATATCCAGGATGGGAGAAAAAACTGTTGTCTGTTTGAGGCAAGTGTGAATGTTGCAATTGGCCACCTTGATTAGCATTGAATAGCCTTTCAGCTTCAAGGCCTGGCTGATTCCTGCCTGGGGAATCCTTTGTTGGGAAGTGTTAACTGGCACTGATTGTTTCTTGTCTGGAATTCCAGTGTTTTCTGAGTGGTGTTTTTTATTTACTGTCCTGATTTTTGAGTTTTTAATACTGGTAGCCAGATTTTGTTCATTTTCATGGTTTCCTCCATTATGTTAAAATTGTCCACATGCTTGTGTAATTGTGGAATTGTGAAACATCATTCCAGCTTAACGTGTGTATGTGTATCTTTGTATGTCAGTAGCCTCTAAAAGGGCCCCCTGGTGGTGCAGTGGCTTAAACCACTGATCTGCTGAACTTGCTAACCAAAAGATTGGCAGTTCGAATCCGGGGAGTGCGCTGAGCTCCCGCTGTTAGCCCTGCCAACCTAGCAGTTTGAAAACATACAAATTTGAGTAGATCAATAGGTACCACTCTGGCGTGAAGGTAACAGCACTCCATACATTCATGCTGGCCAAATGACCTTGGAGGTGTCTATGGACAATGCCGGTTCTTCAGCTTAGAAATGGAAATAAGCACACACACCCCCAGAGTCGGACACGACTAGACTTAATGTCAGGGGAAACCTTTACCTTTACCTAGCCTCTAAAAGCAGTAGTAAATTTAAAGATTTTCCCCTGACATTAAGTCCAGTGGCTTGTTCCAAAGAACTTGCACCCAAATTAGAATTTTCTTTCCTCCAGGACTGGAATGTGTTGGAATTCAACCCCACATGGTAGTTTTCCCTAACAGAATACACTGGAAATTGTGGACTGATCAAACTTGTAAATACTGCTGATTTTTTTTACACTGACTTTTCCTCTTTGTTCATCAAGGCATTCCCCACGAGCTGGGCAATGCAGATCATTAATTGAGGAGAGGAAGCAACAGTGCAGAACAGTAACAGTGCAGAATCACTTAAGCTTCCCACCACTTGAAATTCAGATCAGAGAGAAAGAATACAGATTGCGTGATACACATAACATAACTATATTGGTTTTATACTTGCGCTGAGGAAGACAGACAGTGAGTGGGTATTGTTGTGGAGGGAGCAATGTTTTCCGCAGCCTGACCTTTCATTTCTGTCAGTTGCATTCAGAAGCCTCTTTCCCCGCAAATCAAAAGTCTGTTTAGATTTCAAATTGTTTAGCAGGAGCTGCTCTCCTCTCCCCCGGCTGCTTTTGCCGATTTTTGTTTAACAGGTGGCATTTGGAAATCACAGGAATATTTAAGATACATAGTGACATGTACTGAAAACAGTACACTGCACTTTGTGACAGCCTCACAACTTTCATCACATGATAATGTATTTCATGATTCTTGAAAAAAAGTGCTGACCACATATTTTAAAAATCAGTTCAGCTAAACAGAAATTTGTTTCAGCATATAAAAAAGACATAAACAATGAGCTGTCATAAAGTTAGTATTAATTAATTTGTTTGCAGTTAATGTTTTCAATGCAATTAAATTTTGCCTTCCCCGAAAAAACCACCCTTGTTCCTGTGCTCAGCTTTCTGTTGTGTCATTTCTGCCATGCACACCAAGCTTATGTCTGAAACATATGACATTTTTTTTTCTGGAATTGTTATTAGGCAAACAAATTAGCCCACACAGATTAGTTCAACAGTTCCTACACTGCCCGCCCCCCTTTTCCTAGCCTTGATAAGGAAACCAATTAAAAGCCACAAAGCATGTTTAATGACAATGCTAAATGGGGCACATCACAAATTAAAAATTCACCATGCAAAGAGAAAGTTATTTACTGTGGTTTGTTAACAAGATTACTTAAGAAAACAGTATCCATTATTTTTACTCCCAGTTTTAGCAATAGATTTAAAAGTACTGCTCACAACTGCAGACTGAAGCAAACAAAATGGGATAGACCTGAGAAAGTTTGGTGGTAGCTTGACCTTGCTTGGCTTATGAATAACCTGTAGCTTTTAGGTGCCCAAAAGTTCTATCCTTTTTGCCATCAGTGCTGCCAGTTTTGGCAAACAGTCTTGTTTCTGGCAGTGGCAGGAAACAATGGGCCAGGTAGGGGGAAGTTCAAAACAGCAATTGAGAAGGTAACAAAGAACATATAAAGCTTCCTTCCAGTAAACTTAGTACAGGAATCTTCTCATTCCATCCAATACACTCCAAATACAACACCACATCTACTGCTACCTTGGAGCCCGCGGTGGTGCAATAGGTTAAACCCTTGTGCCGACAGGATTGAAACCCAACAAGTCAGAGGTTCAAATCCGAGGAGAGCATGGATGAGCTCCCTCTGTCAGCTCCAGCTCCCCATGCGGGGACATGAGAGAAGCCTCCCACAGGAATAGTAAAACATCAAAACATCCAGTGTCCCCTGGGCAATGTCCTTGCAGACAACCAATTTTTTCATACCAGAAGCAACTTGGAGTTTCTCAAGTCATTCCTGACACACACACAAAAACCCCTAGCGATTGAGTTATAATGATGTAACTGTATTGACTGAAATGATGGTATTGCAACAGATGTTGTCCTTCAGGAGGCAGGTGAAGACTTGGATGTGGAACGAGGCCTTCCCAGAATAAGCTGAGATTGATTTCAATCGGAAATGGGTGACCACTTTTATAGACCGAGTTGAATGTGGTTTTAATGGCAATGTGGTTTTTATGTATCTCTGTTTTTATGTATTTTAATATGCTGTTTTAAGATGTTTTAAATTTGTATGGCATTGAATTTTGCTGTAAGCCGGTCTGAGTCCCTCCATGGAGGTGAGAAGGTCGGGGTACAATTTTTAAAAAATAAATAAATAAAGATGGAACAGGCCTGGAGTTTACAACTGGAATAGGTTTACGAACCTATTTTCATCCTTTCATCTCTCTCTCTCTCTCTCTCTCTCTCGCTCGCTCGCTCGCTCGCTTGCTCTCTCTCTCGCTCTCTCTCTCTCTCTCTCTATATATATATATAATTTAATTTAATCGTAATTTAAGATCATCCGGGGAGGGCCTGCTCTCGCTCCCGCCGACTTCTCAAATGCGGCTGGTGGGGACGAGGGAGATGGCCTTCTCCGTGGTGGCTCCCCATCTGTGGAATGCACTTCCTAGTGACATACGATCAATTCCATCCCTCCTGACATTCAGGAAAAAAAGTAAAAGCCTGGCTATGGGACCAGGCGTTTGCACACTAGCACAAGGCAGCATTTTAGACTGGATTTTAATGGAAAGTTTTATGAATAGAGCTCAATACTTTTATGGACGGAACACTGTGGTTTTTGTTTGTTTGTTTGTTGGTGTTTTTTTAAAAACTTAAATGAATGTGTATGATATGTTGATGTAATTGTATTTTAATGTGTAATGTTTTGGGGGGGTTTTATACTGTGTTTTATGTGTTTTACTGTGTTGGCATCGAATTGTGCCTTTTTGGAAGCCGCTCTGAGTCCCCCCTCGGGGGTTGAGAAGAGCGGGGTAAAATGCCGGAAATAAATAAATAAATAAATATATTCACAATCAGAAGTCACATCTGGTTAGCTTCTAGTTTTTGGTAAAATTATTTGTTGTGATTGTGGCTATTTGGGAAGATTAGTATAAATAAAGCTAAACCTTAGTGGAATTTGGTGCTCTTTTGGAAAATAATTCAGATTTGGAAGGTTTTGGAAAGTTTTGAAGCAGCCTGGCGGGGCTGTAAAAAAAAAAAGCCGTGGGACTCCCATAGCTCACAGACTACTAGCACAGAGGTTCAAAATGGGATTGTGTTTGCAGACCTGGCCTTGTTACACACTTGTTGAAGGAAGTACTTGATCTGCCAGGAGCTCAGTTTGAGTCAAGGAAAAGAAGCAGAAAATCACCCTAACTATCTTTGCCATTGTCCTTAGAAGGAGAGAAGAAGAGAATGCAATCAAAAGTTAACGGCAGTGGAAATGTTCTTGCCTGCTCTGTGTGGAGGAAGAATGCATGTTTATCTTCCCTTCAAACATGACCTTTTCCTCTGTTGGTTTCCTTAAAATATTTTATAGCCTAGAATAGAATGAAGAGAACCGAGTTTCTAATTAATATGTTACAAGTAAGAAAGTTATGTAATGTGTTACTTTTGGGATAATGGGAACATAGCAATGCTATTTTTATGAGGTGGGCTCACATCTGGTGATGTGAACGTGCAAAACTAGCACATGTGGCTATTTAAACATATCAAAATAGGAAAATAAAATGTAGAAAATGCTTCTAAATTTTCTACCACCACAGAAAGCTTTAAGCTTTTGTTTAAAATAATGCAGGTTTCAAAAAGAAATAGCTAACACGGGTACATCATTTTTAAAAAAAGATAATGTTCTAAAATCAGAGAATAATGAACTAGTGCAAGAGAAAGAGAGTGGCTGTAAAAAAGTCACAACTAAAAATAAACGGCTCCAATGGACTGAGGCTGTTCTAGACTAGGGCTGTTGTGAGGTAAGGGACTGAGTTCTCAAACAATGTAAAATGGTGACCGCGGCTGCACTGTCCAGCATCTCCCTTCCCTGCATTTCACATGTGCTGGGAGATGCAGAAAGAGTCAGCCAGTCAGGGTAGACCTGCCTGCTTCAGATTGATGGGCTGGACTCTGGTTGACCTGAGTGGAAACATCCAGGATTATGTTCACTCAGGTTGGCCGTAGCCCTTTAAATTCAGGACTGCTGGCCAACCAAACCAGGTATCTCCAAACCAGTGTCCCACCCTTGTGTCATGTAATGTGTTACTTTTGGGATAATGGGAACATAGCAATGCTATTTTTATGAGGTGGGCTTTGTGCCTTGTGCTGGCAACTAATTACATCGAGAAGATGAAAAACTTAATTGCTTTGCCTCATGTATCTGCAAGTAAACACCATGCCCCCTTTCTCAAATTGGGAATTCTGACCAGATTGTTGTGTTCTTCGATATGCCCTGTCGCAGCACAATTTCACCGAAAAGTGTCTTCTTAAGAACCAGTGGTCACAAGAGATTGTGGTGCACCGTTATGGGGTCATTACAGCTGATGGAAGGAAGTTGCCACTTTACATCATTTTCAAGTGGAAAATAATGACAAGAGTACAATTTTCCCTTGGGGTTCATGTTCGGGTGCAGGCAAAGGGTTGGAAGAACTTAGAAATGGTGGATTGGGTTAAAACTGTAGAACAGAAGACCAGATGTGCTATGTAAACAGCTGACACTGCTGGTTTCCGAAGTCACATTGTCATGGAAGTGAAGCAACATCTTTGTAACAATAAGACACAAGAGATTCCTGGTGGGTTAAGCCACTGGACTTATTGGTGAACAAGCCCTTTAAAGACCACTTGCATCATTTGTATGGATGGATGATGATTGGTGATTACCTCTAAATGTTTTGGACTTCAGCTCCCATGATCTCTTGCACTGGCCATTTTAGCTATGGCTGGCTGAGGGAGATTGTATTCCAAAACCTTGGGCAAAACAGCAAGTAGATAATAACCGTCTCTCATCTTTTCAATCTGCTGTTTTTCATAGCTTCTGGTGGCAAATGTCTCATGCAAACCAAGGAAAACAGATTTATATTTCTCAATTTTGCCCCAAGATGGCAAATTATGGAACACACTGCCGGATGATGTTCGGGCCATTACAGAACTCATCCCATTTTGGAGGGCATGTAAAACCATCTTGTTTAGGCATGCCTTTAACTGAAGCCCGGATGTGTAACTGTCTATTGTCTTCCAATCCTATGATATTTCATGTACTATCTGCATTTTTATTGCTTTTATGTAACCGTTGCATTTTTATGCAATTTTAACCTTGCCGAACGATTGTTATCTCGGCTGTATGTAAACCACCCCGAGCCCGCTGGAAGGAGCGGTATACAAGATCGAGGAAATAAATAAATAAATAAATAAATGTAGGCCTTTTTCCTCTTCATCACAGCTCATGGTTCGGGCAGTTGGTGTGGGTCTTGAACCTGAGAAAAGGAGTCTCATGTCTTTGGGGCATTAGGCTATCATGGGAGTCCATATGGAGATCCGCTGGGGCAAGGTATGGTGGGACTGGGGCATAACCGTTCCACAGGCTGCATCATGGGCACCTCTCCCCAAGTATAGGAAAGAGTTTGGGTCAAAATAAGGTATTTTATACAGTGGATATCCCACCTGGGATTTGGTGTGGACTGGATTTGGCAAGTTTATCGATCAATTGGCAGGTTGATTAGTGCCCAGATCTGGACCCATGTGCAGTGCCAAATGCCTCTGTAACTTGGGTCCACCAAGATTCACTATTTCTCAAAATGGGAACTTGTTATGAATCTGCCAAAAAGCAATGCAGTTCAATAGTATTGTTATTCTCATGATTTGTACTATAATTCTCATATTGTATATTACGTTATGTCTTTGCATCTCTGTGCATTATTAAACTTGTGTGGTGATAATGATGATGATTTATTTATTTATTTACATCATTTTTACCGCGCTCTTCTCAACCCCTGAGGGGGGACTCAGAGCGGCCTAACAAAAAGCAACAATTTGATGCCGGACACAATATAAATACAATATAAAACCATAAACATTCAGGATTAAAATACAATTAACATTATCACACAATGCACATGATGATGATGATGTTGATGATTTTATCTCCTACCCACCTCTGCTCACAGCTCAAGACAGGTTATAACATTGCTAAAACACATAATCAGATAATTTAACCTCTGTATCAGCTGTTGTTTCTGAGCCTAGCGTCAGTCCCCTGTGCCTGCACAAATCAATGACAGATTTCCATTCAAATCATGAAATGCCATTTAAGATTATCTCTGCTTTTCTTCTTTAAAAAACGGAACTACTTCTATTTAAGTTCTCCTGCAGACATATATTTTATACTGATTTCTATTTGTTGTATGTAAATCAAATGGCTATTTCGCTGTCACTACAAGCCATTTCATAAAATTTGTACTTTGATTTGTATGTGTTTACCTTATTTGCATATAAGTAAATCACTTGCTGATCATAAAAATATAGGTACTATTAAAGTATCTTGTTTAAATTACTTAGATGTACAGGTACTTACTTTATTCATTAAAGAGTATCAATATGTGTGATGTATGGAAGAAATTTATGGGCAGTATCTATAGAAAGTTGTAGGCATTATTGCAATCATATTATTCTGTTTAGATTTGTAATAGTTTAACATGTTGGAGTCTTACTTGTGTTCCTTGTTATATTTGTATCTAATTTGAAATCATGTGCATTGTGGCACTGCTGGTCATTGTGATGTATGGGAGGGTTCATAGTCTGTGTCCCCTGCGCCCCCCCCCCCAAATTTTATACAACATCTGAAGTTCCTGCCACTTCTAATTTTTGCAGGGCAGCAGTTTTAAAGAAAATGCACACTAAAAGCTCATTCTGATTAGTTACCCCTTAAAGACTATAAACTGAATGGCATTGAGACATGAGTGCTCACCACCAATGAGAGAACAAGCAGTGGGGCTGGATGGAGTGCAGGGACGTGAGGCAGTAATTCATGTTTGCCTTGAACAACTTCAAGAATGAACTTTTGTTGTGGGCTTGGTGTTGGGTTAATTCTGAAGACTCTTAGCTGTTGTCAAGAGAAATATGAGTTGCTGGGCTACTGTTTGTTTTACTGGAAAGGGAGTTGTAGTTGGTAGTGGAAAAAAAAGTATCTTTAGGTCTTTTATATCTTCAAGGGTTGAATTGCCTGCAAGTCAATGAACATGACCAGATCCCTTAATCTTTTCTCATATTTTCTGTCTTCAATACTAGGCTTGGTTGATCCCCCCCCAAAAAGGGGTTCTAAAATCAAATGGGGGGGGGTTATTAATAATAGAAAGACTTACAAAAAAATTCCAAAAAAATTCTGAAATGTAACGTAATTAGTAATGAAATTCGTTATTAGTTCTTATTCCAGTGCATGCTTATTCCAGATTGTTTTGGCCTACAACTCCCAGAAATCCTAATAGCTGGTAAACTGGCTGGGATTTCTGGGAGTTGTAGGCCAAAACTGGAATAAACCACACTGAATTCTAGATGGGACTCCAAATAGGAAGGGGGAGGAGGCTGGTGCAATCACAATGTATTGGCAAGGTGTGAGGGGAAAGCAAACAGGTCTACAGGGGTGGTTTCCGCAAGAGTAGTAGTCTATCCACACAAAAGCAGCTTCACAATAATCAACACAATAGCAACTTCATAATAATAAACTCAGAGCAACTTTACAAAGCAACTTTACACAGGGGTCTTCATAGTAGCAACTTCACAATGATGGATGGATATATCTGAGTCTTGTCGTGCCATGTGGCAGTACTCACTGTACTGGTGAGCGTGGATAGAAATCTTGTGGGGAAGTGTCCTTGAATAAGGCACTTGTGAATCCTGGTGGAGAGAGAGGCAGCCAAGTGTGGCGCTGCCGCGCTGGGCGCTTTCGTAGCCAGACACAAGTGGCAAGACAGGAAAACTTTTGTGACGGTTCGTCAAAGTCGCAGTTGTTAGCTAGCACCATAAATCAGCTGTCTGGTCGCGTAGGAAAGCTTTTGCGACACTTGCTATTCCGGCGTTTTTTTCAAAAATAACAGGATTCATGCAGCTTCACAGGGACAGGAGGACAGGATGGTGAGGTGAAGGTGCTAGGTAGGCTGTAGCAATAAGATGAATGAATGTGGGAGCCGAGGGGGAGCCAGGAGAAGACAGGGAGAAGGATCGATCCATTCCCTCTGCCATTCATTCCTCATGTCTGCGGCTTTGGCAATGCTTTAGCATGCTTCCCCCTGCTTCTCCCGACCAGACAGAAGGCAGGGACAGGACTCTCTGGTGTGTGATTACGAATTAATTACAATAATTAAGAAAAATGGCGGCTCCCAGGTTCGGTAAACAAAGTCCACTTCCAGGTTGGCACTCGAGGTGCGGTAAACATCAAAATTAGCTTTTTTAACGAATCCAATCCAATTTCAAATAATTTTTAAACTGCAAAGACCAAGCCTATTCAATACCTCTTACAATCCTTGTTGCACATCTCTGAATCTTCTCCAACCTCTCTATATCTTTGCTTAAATGCTGTACTCCATGTGCAGCCTGGGTAGTGAATATAGTGGTATTATTACTTCCCTTTTCTTGGAAACTATAATTTGGTTAATTCAGGTTAAAGTATTATTTGCTATGGCATGACATTGCAGGGTTATGTTCAACTTTTAATCAACAACAATCCCAAGAACCTTATCACATTTAGTGGTGCAAAACCACATTTCCTCCATCCTAGATGTACTGTATATTTGGGTTTTGTAGCCTAAATGAAGAATTTTGTATTTATCTCATTTTGTTTAAACCTAATTGCATCAGGATACTTTAGAATTCTTTTCCTGTATATCTGGTAACTTCATAAGAAACCTGAATTCTTCTAACCTATAATCTATATAATTGATTTAAAAAACTGATAATATCATGCAATACTCTTCGCAAACCCTCGCCAATTTGAAGGCCAGACATTGATTATTGCTCTTTGAATGCATTTGTCTAACCAATTATGGATCCACCTGACAGTATTCCCATCTAATCACATTTAATCAATTTGCTCATCAAATAATAACAGGGGACTTTAAAAATGCATTGCTGAAAATGAAATAAACAAGATTTATCGAATTCCCACCAGTGACATAATTAAAAATATACTAGATTAGTTGTCAAAGATTTGTTCTTGATAAATCCATGCTGGCTCCTCTAATCATGTCACTCTCACAAAGATGCTTTCAAACCGACTCTTCTATAATCCATTTTTAATTTTTGCTGGTACTGAAGTCAGACTAACTGATCTGTAGTTCCTTTTTGACGAGAAGGACAAAGTTTTCTCATCTCCAGTTCTCTGGCATGGCATTCCCAGCCCTTTCAGGTGTATAACAACTACTTTCAAAGTAAGCACTTCATAATTAAACAGGAAATAACACTTTTAAACCAGGAACAATTTTTCCCCAAATACTTTACATAGTATAAAATTATATATTTTTCTAATTGCTATGCATTACAATTTTTCCATCTGTAGTCCAGATTTCCCCCCACCCCCACCCCCGGTACAACCTTCAGTTTCCATTTCAAAATATATTTATATACGTTTTATAAAGAATACAGATTAGTGAGGAATTAACGAATTGTGATCAAAAAGGGATATGGCTCTACTGTCCACTATTAATTTTGGCTATTGAAGTTGTTAACAGAGCTATAGGAAAAAAGGAGGAGAATGCTGAGAGTGCCTTGGACTTCAGGAAATAAAGCCCGGCTGCTCATTGGAGAGAAGGATATTGAAGTACTTTGGCCACATCATGAGAAGACAGGAAAGCTTAGAGAAAACAATGATGCTGGGGAAAATGGAAGGAAAAAGGGAGAGGGGCAGACCAAGGACAAGATAGATGGATTGGTTTTAAATGGCGAGTTGAATTGGTTTTAAATGGCTATGTGATTTGTATGTATGTATTTTGGTGTTTTGTGTTTTTAATATATTGTTGTAACAGGTTTTTATTTTGTATAGCAATTAATTTTGCTGTAAGCCGGTCTGAGTCCCTCTATAGAGGCGAGAAGGTCAGGGTACAAAAATCTCTATCTCTATACCTTAATAAAGCGGAATGTTTGTATGTTTGTATGTGTCCGGAGGGCGGAAGGATATGTGGCAGCTTTCTGATTGGCTCCCACTGTGGGATCATTTGCATAAAGGACTCCCATTGGCCAGCCAATGCAAACATTCCGAAACTCTAAAGTGCCAGAGGGGGGGGGGGGAGAGGAAAAGGCCTGAGGCAGTCAGGCATGGTGGGAGTTTAAGTCCAAAACACTTTGCAGCACCCACCAATGAGACAACAAAACCAAACTTGGCACACAGAACCCACAAAATCCACTTTACATCTTGGTGCAGTTTGAGGGAGGATGGACCATGGATTGGCCAGCATTCCAACATCCCAAATCTCAAAGGTGCCAGACAGAGTTCTTTACAAAAAGGCTTTCTTTACCTGATTTTACAAACTAGGCCTCAGCCTGAATTGACAGTAAGGCTTCCTCAACTTGATTTTTGAGACTAGACCTCAGCCTGAATTGGCAGCAAGGCTGCCTTCACTTGATTTTCGAGACTAGGCCTCAGCCTGAATTGACATTAAGGCTTCCTCAACTTGATTCTCCTGACTAGGCCTCAGCCTGAATTGACAGTAAGGCTTCCCTAACTTGATTTTCGAGATTAGGCCCCCAACAATGACAGAACAAGACTACAGTTGGCACACAGACCCCCCCCCCCCCAAGACCCACTCTACATCCTGGTGCAGTTTGAAGGAGGGTGGACCATGGAGGATGGGACTTGCTGTACCTTCACTCACTTACTCTGATCACCACGGGTGACGGACCTGGAACAAACTTGGCACACATAACTCCCATGATGCCCTTTACATCCTGGTGCAGTTTGGGCCAGATGGACCACGGATTATGGGAGTTTTAGTACTTCCAAGTGCTTTGCTTCCCAGAGACCACTATGCCCCCCAACAAAGACCGATAAATATCAAACTTGGCACGCAGAGCCCCCATGACCCACTCTATGTCCTGGTGCAGTTTGGAGAAGAGCAGAGCATGGCTTGAAGTACCTCCACTCACTTCCCGAGACCGCTGCGACCCTCATCCAATGACTGATCAAGACCAAATTTGGCATACAAAACCCCCTACATCCTGGTGCAATATGGAGGAGGATGGACCATGTATTATGGGACTTGAAGTACCTTCACTCACTTCCCGAAACCACTGCGAGCCAAATGAACAACTGATACGGACCAACCTTGGCACACAATGCCTTCCTCAAATAACCCGGGCAGCGCCGGGTCCCCAAGCTAGTTTTAAATAAATATTAAATAAATGGTATCCTTGGAGTGACTGGCCTGACTCTGAAGGAGCTGGGGGTGGTGACGGCCAACAGGGAGCTCTGGCATGGGCTGGTCGGAAGCGACTGAACGAATAAACAATAACAATTAAAGAGTTGGGTACTGAAAGTAAAACTTTAGATTGATGACATTCATAGGTGATATGGTAATTGTTTTAGAAAAACCTGTGAACAAAGGTTTAACATTTACAAATAAGAGAAGATAAATTGGTGGAGAAATCTGGTTTCAAACTGGAAAAAAGAAGATATTCATGAATTATTGTGTGCAATAAAAAATCTGAATTTCATTATAATTATGTGAAAATTTAGAATGGGATAAAACAAAACTTATTTGTCACTGTTAGAAAGAATTTCAATGATAAAATGAATGTTTAACCAGAAATGCTATTTTCATTCCAGACAATACTGATTTTGAGTAATGACATGCCTTTCCAAAGGTGGCAGAAGGTCTTCCGTGATTTCATATGACAATTCAATAACCAAGAGTTAAATATAAAATCCCCCAGGATGCTAAGCAAAGAGGATAATTAGTTTACTAGATTTAAAATTGGACTTTACTGCATGATATGCGGTCTGGTTAAAACACTGAACAATTTTGAGAATTGTTGTTTCAATAACATAACCTTTTACGGAGTCTCTTTGTAAAACCGCCCTCTGACTTTTACTCAAGACTTCGTATCTCCTTTAGCTATTTGTACTTTTTTGCATCTCTCTTTTTAAAATCTAGGAGCGATATTTTATCAATTGTCCTCTAATATAAGCTTTGCTTACAGCCCAAACTGCTAAAGTCTTTCTATATTTTTATAAGCATACAAATAATAATAAATCACATGAAACTGCAGCAGCATACAGATTGCGCTGCTGATAGTTCAGCTATCTTGGCCAGAGTTCACCACTATGCCTTGTTGTAGTATTTTGTAGAGTTTACTCAGCATATATTGGTAGAAACTCAACCAAATGTTCATCATTCATTAAATTGAGTCCTCTTTCGAAGTTGGACTCAGGTTGGAATAGTGAGGAGCGGGAGTTAAATTTTAAGGGGCATCAAACCTTTAGAGAGGTTGAAATATTGAGTTTATGTTAAAATTTAACATTATATTGGCTATTTAAAAGGGAGAAGAAGGCAGTAAAGAAGAAGGACCATGGTTCTGGCCTCTGTTGTTCTTCCTCTCTTTGTCTCTGTTGTCTCCTTGTCATCTGCAGCAAATTCACCAACACTGTTTGCTTGTGGGGTAGAAACTTGGGTAAACTGCTCTTTGTCCCTGGGTTGCCTCTGTTGTCAACTCCTCCTCTGGTGGAAAAATTGCAAATTTCCCACCATTCATTTCCCTCATTTGTGTGAGAGAAATGTAACTTCACCATGAAGTTGTTGTGGGACTAAGTTTCTCCCGCATAAATGAGGGAAATGAATGACACAGTTAGTGGTTTTACCCTCTGTAAGAGGAGACAAAGAGAAGGGAAGAGCAGCAAAAGCAAGTGGTGAAACACTTCCTTTTCTTAGAAAATGACTTTAACTTGCAACCATGCTAAGGGGTGGCATGGAAATGAAGGATAATTCACTTTGCTGCTTACTCTAAGAGAAAGGTACCCTCTCACAAACACAGAGTGAAGTACTAAAAACTATTTGGAGCCCAAAGAGGTTTAGCCTGTTTAATACCATCCCCTTAGTACTGCCAAGTTGTGCAGGCCCGATACAGAGCATATTATAGAATAGCAAACAAGGTGTAATCAAGGCATGTGTCACAGTGGTTATATCAGAAATAGGTACAACTAACTCACTACATTTAATCCTACAAACATGCTCTTGGCCACTACTGGGAATTCAGGGTCAAGGCTTGAACTGAGGAGCACATCTAAACTGCAAATCAAAATAAAGATCCTTCCATCCCTGCCTCTCACAACATCAATTTCTCCCCATGGTGCTTCTTAGAAAAATCTGGAAGACATACATTTCCTGTCTTGCGTTTCCTGCCTCTTGGATGGTGTTGATGATGGCCATGGGACCCATTTCTTCTATGTCTGCTTGGAAGGCATTTCCAGAGGCAATTTCTCAACTGTGCTTGTACTTGATAAACACTCTGGGGAAACACTGACCTAAGGTTCTTAGTAGCTTTCAGAAGGGTAACACACTGTATTTTCATTTTCAAATATGCACCAATCACTCTGAGGGTCCCTTTGAAGAACCTGCTCTGGAGCTTCCTCTGAACTATTATATTTTTCTTTCATTGCACGTTCACATTTCAGAACAGGCAAAATACCTATGGTCAGATTTTAGTGATTTTAGAGTCCATGCCTGATGAGTGTATGCTAAACCAGATGGGCTAGGATAGAGAAACTAACTCATCAAGTTGAAGATCAGCCACACAATTTGGCCAAAAAAGATGCATATACAAGTTATTTGCTTCCAAAAGTTCAAGCATATAAATACAGAGAAATGCAAGACATCTAGTTTCAACAGCCATTTAAACCTCCTGCTCCTTCCCCTGATTGGCTGGAAAGGAGGTTGGTCAGGATCTACGCCGGGATTAGCTGAGAGCTCTTTTGATGTCACTGCCTTCCAGGTGGGGATTCCCTTGGCAGGGAGAATGGCAGCCAGGGATTGGTCTGAGTGGAGGACCAATCAGCTGTAGAGATGCCCCCTCGGTTGGTGAAGTCCAGGGAAAACAAATGGCACAGAAATGCTGATGAGCTTTTGATTAGCTCAAATTTCCAGTTGCATGCCAAACAATGTTATGGATCTCAGGAAACAAAGGTTCAAGACTCAGGGGACAAAGGTGCTGATCTCAGGTAATTAAGGGCTTGGGTGTCAATAAAAGAGTTAACAAATGCACATACTCTAAACTGTCTGCAAAGGAGCAGCAGACTCTCAGCTTCAGGTGATTTCATAAACATCCTGGGTTTATCTGACTGGCAAAGAAAATCACCTAGCTTTGCATACACACAATGAATCTGATGATTACCTGGCTTGTGAAATAGCTAGAGGGATTTGCCCAACCCTTTTCATTTCCATAAGATTATTTAAACAGGGTCACAGAGGGGTGGCCGTCTCTAGGCTACATTTTGATACATTTCTAAAAAGCAGTTTATAGATATTTTATATAAGAAATAGATACAGTACACAGTTTGAAAGATACAAGTTACACAAAAATCAATGAATTAAATGGTTAGGCACAATATAGTTCATGGAGGTACAGCTGCTGCTAGGTTTATTCCCGATCTTCTAATCTTTGAACTTGTATACCTCTGGATCTCAGGGAAAGGGTTTTAACAAAAAGGGAGGAAAATCATATAGTTTTTCATGTTCCCTCAGTGAACTATTAATCTTTCGGGGAGGAGGGGTATCGTGACTCAATAACAAGATGTTCAGACCTGCTACGTTTGCCCATCCCTGCTTCTTTCAGAGGAAAATGGCTACTCCCTCCCTCCTATCCATTGCACAATAAAACAACAGTAACATGGAGATTTATCTACTATCCTCACTTACCTCACCAAGAAAAACATGGAAATATTTACAAATAATAAATGTGTTTTTGTGAATATTTCCAAGTTATGTCTTCCAGAAATCCTGAATGCCACCATTCAAGCCCATAGCCAGGATTTTGTTTCCGGGGGAGGGGGGGGGGCTGAGTCTGAGAGAGAGAGGATGTACCCTAGCAAACCTTTTGTATTGTTCTCCCAATACTCTCATGCACACGGGATATATTCAGCATGATGATCAGATCATGATATGAATAAACATAACAGTTTAAATAGTGTACCAGTAAGGTCTTCTCGTGGGCTGAAGCGCCTTAAGCCTCCCCCCCCCCTTACATGCCTGCCACCATTGCTTGGCTGCATTTCACTGCCTTGCTCTACATCAGGCTATTTATGCAGGTGGAGGGATTTCAAGTCAGAGCTGTCAGGCAGTCCCGCTCTGAGTTGTTCTTCATCCAAACTGTCACCAACTTCTTTGGATTGCAACATCACGTTCTGACCATAAAATGGCTTGCAGTATGTTTTGTCTCAATACATGACATTGGCTGGGACAAAAAGGACCCTGGGGGCAAAATACAGTAGATTTGTCAGAACAGTTTTTTATCTAGCATTTTCTTTCACCTGTAAAACAATAGCAGCTGAGCATGTCATGTCATGTCAGGTAGCTTAAACTCAGGAATGTTGTTTATAGCTCTTCAGATGATCATGTTAATGAATTCTGGACAAAAATATGGTTTAGGGGAAATAAAATTGTCCCTTATGTTTAGGCCATAGGTGATGTAATCATCATGATTAGAGATGACTATGGTTAAACTTGTTATCAAGATAAGAGTGATTATATGTGCATTTCTATTGCATTTATTTAAGAAGGGTATTATAATGGGGTGTTACAAATATAGTTCTGCTCAGGTTTTCTTTGGTTGCTCAAACATGTCCTTGTTTGCATGCTAATCTAAATTCTTTTCCATTATAAGAATAAGTTTAATAGCTTTAGGCAGCAATCCTCAAATTCTTACTCTGGAATAGTTTCCTTTGACTTCCTTTTTGAAGGGAAAGGTTTGAGGATTGTGGCGTCATCTGCTCTATCATACTACTTTGCATTAGAAATGGAGGAGGGAGAATATAGAGAGCTTTTCTGATTCACAAATTCGGTTTTTAGGCTTTTGTCAGAATAGTTCCTTTGATGTGAACAAAACTCCCAATCCTTTTTATATTAAATTTAAGTAGTGAGCGTGTTTAAGAATGCTTATGCATTAAATGTAGATTCTACAAAACTGAGTGATAACGAAAAAACTGAGATGTAGAATTCTGCCTCAAAGAGCCTTCCATTCAATGCCTGTCTTTTGATTATTGCTGAAATACAGTTTTAAAAGTGTAATAAAGTTCTGAATTTTCTGTTGCAAACTGGCTTCACCGCTTGTAAGGAAGCAGTTTGGAAGAATGATTAGAAGATGCACTTGTTGTTTTCTCTAGTGGTCATGAACACCCCAATCCAACAATTACTTTTCAAGATGGTAGTTGCTACCTTCGCCACTACCAAAAAAAGGAATAGTACATTAAATCACAAAGAAAGCTAGGGTCATTTGACATGGTTTTAAACATTTATTCCTAGTTACACAGGAAATAGTTGTCATCAATTGCAACATTTTGCCATCAGTGGTTCTGGGTCAGCCTAGCTAATCCCTCTTCAGTGTTTTCAATTTTTTTCCCTTCCAGTAGGATGGATTTGCTTTCTTCTTAAAATATTCTGTATTTTTAGCTCATTTTTTGCCCAAGTCTTAGACATCAAGTCTTTTTAAATAAAAACACTTTTTGCTTTTAACTTATCTTTTTCTGAGAAATCCTTCATGTCCAGAGCTTTGACAAAAACAGGAACGTGCTTTCCTTTTTTAAAAAAAATGTATATAATTTGCATACATATTTGAAAGTCTATCCTCTGTCACAAAGGCATATTTTGACATGAAAACAGATTTCATGTCAACAGAGTATTGCATTTGAAAAACAGAACTCACTGTTTGCCTATGCTGGGTAGCTGTTGCAGCTGGAGAGTTATGTTGCTTGTTTCATATACAGTATTTCATGTACATGCCCCCAGTGGCGCAATGGGTTAAACCCTTGTGCTGGCATGACTGCTGACTGACAAGTCAGCAGTTCAAATCCAGGGAGAGAGGGTTGAGCTCCCTCTTTCAGCTCCATCTCCCCATGCGGGGACATGAGAGAAGCCTCCGACAAGGATAGTAAAACATCAAACAACCAGGTGTCCCCTGGGCAACACCGGAAATGACTCGCAGTTTCTCAAGTCCTTCCTGACATGGAAAAAAATGCCACTGAGAAAATGGTTTCCCATGTGTATTTTAAATCTCTGGCAGAGACTTAAAATACACTAGGAGCTAGGGTCCTTCAGATAGACAGGTAGAACGTCATACGGTTTCTCATGATCAGCATTTGAATTGAATTTGAATTTGTCAATTGCAACATTCACACTTGCCTCCAACAGACAAGAGTTATTTCTTTCATCCAGGACATTCCACAGATATATAAACCCCACTTGACTAGTTTCCAACAGACTTCACAACCTGTGAGGATGCCTGTCATATATGTGTGTGAAATGTCAGGAGAGAATGCTTGTGGAACATGGCCATGCAGCCCAGAAAACTCACAGCAACCCAGTGAATCTGGCCATGAAAGCCTTCGACAGCACATTTTGAATTGAGCTTGGAAATGAACCAGTAAATAGTGAAGATGCTTTAACAAGGGAGTTATTTGCTCCCTGTAGTTACTCAAATGGCACACAGTGCTGTGTGGCAGCAGCTGAACTTGCCAATTACTTTGGCTGATTATCAGCAGAAGGAGGAGTAAATGACCTCCTTTGATGTTTTCAAGAAAACGCTGGCTAGGCAAAGCTAAGACTTGCTTGAGGTGTATGATGTCCTCGTGCCAAGCAAGAAAGATGGAATATGCATTTGGAGTTTGCTCTTAGTCTGCAACTGTCACTGCTAGAAAGAAAAACCCAAAAGGCTGCCTCTGCTCCTTTAATAGAGTGAGAATGTAGAACAAAAGTGGACAAAAATACTAGAACCAAATTTCAGATGTTTTGAATATATATATTCACATTTATTTTGATTTTGATTGATGAGACTGAAATGATGCACGCCTCAGAGTGTCATTCTCTGTGATTTATGATGAAGGGAAAATATCACATTTTTGGAACTGGCAAAATGCTAGAGCGTAATTCTTTTATTGGTATTTGTGTGTGTGTGTGTGTGTGTATATATATATATATTACACACATGAATTGCAGTGTTCATTAGGCATATATATATATATATATATATCACACATGAATTGCAGTGTTCATCCATAGATGGATTTGTACCACTGTGTTTGATGTGATAGGCCCAGTTGTTGGATAATAGCTCTGTTCTTTTCATCTTCCCTATTACTTATAAGCACTTCTTGGTACAGTGTTAAGGAGAAAGTTGGCACAAGTTCATTACTAATAGGAATGTGAGGAATATCTCTTTGTTCTTGCACAATGACCTGTTTTTGAGACATGGTTTTAGGTATCAGTATGATGAATGAGATTTTATTGCTTTTTTAGGAACCATAAGTAGTATAAAGTCAGAACCTTCTTCACAAGCATACTCAAGGTTAGATGCTGTCTAGCAACCTCTTTGCTTTCAACTGGGATTTCTCTTTGCATGAATACCCACCAGTTCTGTTGTGTACAAACTATTGTGCAACGCTGTCAGCCAATTATCTGGCAACAGATAATAGGTAACAAACAAACAAACAACAACAATGATACATTTCTTTCTTAGCTACTTATCCTCTTGGATTGAGGTAGCACACAACATAGTTAAAAACGCATCATCATAAAAATGTATTTCCCACTACCTTCTGGGAAAAGATCTGTGGATTTCACCTGCTTGGCAAATATAACTACGGAACAAAAAAAAAAGAACTCATGGTGTAGAAGCAACCGAATATATAAGCTGTTACTGCTAATAATAACCTGAACTTTACAAACAAAAAACTCAGCAAAATCCCTCCCTTCCCCTCCAGAACATTAAAAATTATGTATAAGTGATGTGGATTTTAGTTATGACACTTGAGTCATACTGATATTAGTATGACTCAGGTATCATATCATGTCCCCTGACTCTTCTATAAATATTTCGCTGCTTTGTTTAAAATTTTCTGTAACTGAGGTGAATGAAAAAGATTGCGGGGTGTTTAAGCTGTGTAGTCCAAAAGATTACATTTTGTGTATGGACTGTACTGGAAGAACCAGTTATGAGAGAGATGAAAGAGAGGAACCGAAACCCTGAATTCTTTCCCCCCAAACCAGTCTGCATACCCACATGGCCTATGGGAACTCACTCTTGTTTTCCTAATTCTGGTATTCTCTTGGATTTCTCTGTCAAAAATAATTCTGGATAAGTTCTGATAAGGATAAGGAGGAAGGAAATTATTTTAGTTGCTGCCGTGTTTCTGAAATTGCTGTCCCACTTTCTTCCTCCCTGCCAGTTTGTTTTCCTTTGGTTGTTAGTCTATGACCATGCGTTGATGGCATAGAGTCACATCATAGTTGAAATTCTAGATACAGATAAAGAACTAACTACTGCCATGTTCGTTCTTCTGTCAGCTACATTACATATCTGTCATGTCTTCTGTTCTTGAAACAAGTCCTGAAATGTTCTAAACTGTAGTGGTTTTTCATTTGTCAGGTGTGTTTTCATCGTCTCCCTCTCCCCCTCCCTCCCCCTCTCTCTCTCTCTCTCTCTCCCTCTCCCTCTCTCAAAATGGCATTGCTTACAAGTTTGTTTCTGTGCCCAATTAAAGGACTGACGATGAATATATTTATTAACTTCTAAAGCAATTATGTGTTGATAATAATTCTTGAGAAACATACCGGACAGGATTTGAATATAACAAGTATCTAAGTGCATATTGATTGCTGCCAATTGGCTAGTTCTAGCAATTTCCATCTGTCTAGAGCCAAGGCTTCCTATTTGTTCATTCAAAGTCAAGCCACCACCCTTCAAAACAAGATATCCCATAATGACAAAAATGGTAGTGAATTAATCATGTGCAGATGCTACCTAGGCCCCTTCCACATAGCTCTAAAGAATCCACATTGAACTGGGCTATCTGGCAGTGTGGATTCAGATATTCCAATTCAAAGCAGATATTGTGGATTATCTGCCTTGATTCTTTGGGTTATATGGCTGTGTGGAAGGGTCTCAAGTAAATGATTTCTGTAGCCCCCCTCCCCCCAGTTTCATTGTTGTAAGAGATCCACCTACAGATCCTCTAATCAAAATAGATCTGTTATACTAGCTTCTCCTCTTAATATAAAACAGCATATTGAATATTCTTCCCTCCACATCCTGTTGGTTTTCTACTCATCAGGAGGAAGTAGCTTTTCCCCAAACGTTCTCAGTGTTCCCAGTGCCAGAAGCAGCAATATCAGTAAATGCACAACAAAGAAGACAAAAAGCAAGAACTTCTGTATTTTTTTTAGATACCACTTGATATAAAACTGATTTTGCGTTCCTCCCATGGTTTCAGTATTGGTTAACTGCTTACAAAGAGCATAATAAATTTGAGAAGGGAAAGAGTATTCTCTACTTGGTTATAAAATAAGAATTATTTGAATTATTGGAAGAACAGTTTTGCTCTACTTATATTTGTCTGTTACAACTGTGTTTAGAAGGTTTTTTCCTCCTTTTCTCCTCCTACGTGGGGCCCAAGGTGACTCACATAATACGTTCAAGCAATGCAGCTAAAACAACCTGAAATACAAAAATTAAATAGGGATGAAACACCAAAACATCGGAAAGCATGTTAAAACATACTTGGTGCTTTAAAACCTGTCCCAGCACATTAAAAGCCAAGAGCCTGGTTGTCCTTGGCTTGGCCTGGAAGGCTGGGACTGCTAAACAGGTACTCCTCGGCTATTTTGGGACTATCCCAATTCCCAGGGAATCATATCTGGTGAAGCAAAGTGATATCAGGTAAAGCAGATTCACGGCAGATTCAAGCCACTACAAATATGGTGGTGGACACTGCTATCACATTGCAAGAGGCACTGATTCAAACAAAGAGAGTTGTTCTCAGCAAAGACCCACAGTCAACTGAAGCCTTTAAAATGCTGGGTGAGCCATCTCTCCTGAATGCAGACTGCAGTGATTTAAGTTGCTACTGTCATTTCGTTCTTGTGCATGGCAGAGGGATAGGAGTAGCTGAAAGTGAATCATTTTGGGAGCCAGATGTTGGTTCCTGGCTAATCAGATCAGGAACATATAGAAGGGGATGCCAAAATCTCTTCCTGAGACTTGGAAGAGGACCGCCTGAGAGGAAGGCAGTGGCCAATCTTAGTCGTCAAGAGACATGAAGCCTTGGGTCCCAGATGTGACAATAGCAACAATTGTAAAAAGAATCTGACCAATGTCATTTAGTTGGTAGAACTACGATACTAAAAACCCACAGAAGTTTTAATACTAACAACTGTTCTGTGCTCACACAATATTTTAGGTCCATGTAGTTGAGCTGGTAATTATCCTTGTGCTTCAAAGTAATAGCACAAAATTCGACATGTTCAAAATGCTAAATTTCCTTATTTGAGAGCAGGATTCCAAGACAGATCACGTTCTCCCTCTTCTCCTTCCCTCTGTGAGACCTTCTGTTGGCATAGAGACAATACATTTGGTTGGTTGCTGCTTTGTGCTTAAAAGGAAAAGTCAACGTGCAAAGTGCCCAGATTGATAGGAGCAGCCGAGTGTGCAATGTCTGTTGCTAAGCATCATTTAAAGTGCAGCTCTCCTCTGAGAAGCAATTGCAAATATGGCACCATTGTACTCAACAGATCTTGTCCCCGGGTGTATTTGGAATCATGCCTCTTAGTGACACGAGCCTATTCTTAATTGCTGTTTATTTCTGCTTATTGTGCAGAGCCAGCATGGCTTTTAAAATGTAGGTTTTCTTTTTATCACCCCCAAAATGTTATAATTGTTCCCTAAAACCTACTTTAAATGCTAAATCTTGCTTCCATTGCATATATGTTGAGTTATGTATTATAGTCTGCTTTCTGAGATACTCATTGGGACTCTTCTAACATAAGATGTAGTGCAGCATCACTGATGTTGGCAGAAGGTCTGTTCTAGTTCTCCTGAAACATCTCCTGTCTGTAAGATGAAGAATTAAATATCTTAAAAAATGGAATTGGGCATGGTCCAGTGGAAATTTATAATAAAATCAGTGGGAGATGTGTGAAACCTGTTCTTTACAGTTTCTCTGTTTGAATTTTCTGCTTTGCTCATTAAACTAGCTTGAGGTCTATGTTCCATTTTACATTCCTGTATCAGCATGCATAGCCACCTTCATTTTGAGACAGGCTTCTACTTTTTTACTGCAACTTCTTGAGCCCTGTTTATGATGGTTGAGCCTTATGGGACCTGTAGTACAATGTAATAGGAGGACACCAATTCACCACCACGGCTTAGAAGTACAAGGAGAACTTTCTGCTCAAGACAATTAGAATACATGTCAATTTATAGTGTGTGTTTGGAACAATTCAAAGTGCTGGTATTGACCTATAAAGCTCTATACGGTTCTGGCCCAGCTTACTTGTCTGAACGCATCTGTCTTTATGTCCTATCTTGCAGTCTAAGATCATCTGGGGAGGCCCTGCTCTCACTCCCGCCAGCATCGCAAATGCGGCTGGTGGGGATGAGAGACAGGGCCTTCTCGGCGGTGGCCCCTTGCCTATGGAACACACTCCCAAATGAAATAAGATCGACTCCATCTCTCCTCGCTTTTATGAAAAAGCTAAAGTCATGGTTCTGGGACCAGGCCTTTGGGCAGCAGATGTAAATTGTACCTTTGGACTTGACTAGACTGACACTTTGGACTTGACTGGACTGACAATGTGTTCCATATATTGTTGTATGTAGTGGTTTTTAATGTAATGTTTTTAATGCTTTTTAATGATGTTGATTATATGGTGTATTTTTAAATTGTATTGTGGTGTTGCGGCCTGTAGTGCTGCAAATGTAAGCCGTGCTGAGTCCCCCTCCGGGGGTGAGAAGCTACGGGGTACAAATACCATAAATAAATAAATAAATAAATAAATAATGTGTTTCATTGCATAATCGATGCCACTGTGTAATAGTCACACTCCAATTTTTTGGGTGGCAAAATTAGTATTTTTGTGTTCGTCACACAATAATCACATCCTTGATTTGTCACCTCAGTGTCCTGCTGGCGACCAGCACACAGTGTAGAGGAAGACGGCTTTTCTAATGCTAAGTCTACTAGTAGCTAGGTTTGACTTCCACTCAGCTGCTCTAAACAGCTTTACCTGCTTACATACCCCCTTTCAGCAAAGATACTTCATACACACATGCTCCTACCTACCACTTCAAGGCACAGTAGTTCACCTCACTCACCTATCTCCTTTCAGACATGGTGCTTCATTCAGCCTCACGAAGCCCAATGCTGGTGGCACTTCATTCACTCACTTGCTCATCCGTGTGCCTGCTCACTTTTCAGGCATGGTGCTTCATGAGGTTAAATGATGCACTGTGTCCGAAACAGTGAATGAATGAAGTGCCAATAAAGTTGTTTAGAGTAGCAAGACACATGGAAGGGAAGCCTAGCTGCTAGCACTGTGTTTACATTGGGGAGTGTGCCTTCCTCCACACTGTGTGCTTATCATCTTATCTACTAGCAGTACATTGTTCTGCACAGAATTTCTTTCTGTTAATGAATAAGTGTTCAAGCTACAGTTTAATAATAAATTATTTAATTGTTAAATAAAACTGGCACAATTTTATTGTGAAAAAAGGATTCACAAACTATTACGTGATGAAATATGTTATTTCACATATTTTCAAAATGTATCTGAGTATATGAATAAAAGATTAATTGCTACTTATTTCTAGTGGCTTCATGGGAGGTTGTTCACCTCAGTTTTGACCAAGAAGAAGTACGGTCTCAGCAATGTGGAGGAATAAAAGGATGCAGCACATCTTTGGGGTCCAGATACAAACTCAAATCATTCCCTTTTTTCTACCACACTACAGAATAAACAACTTTCTTATTCCTCCTTTATTGTCAGTGTTTTCATCAAAGTTAAATATTAGTATTTGACTTTATTTCTTTTCTTTTCCTTCTAGAATTTGGAGGATGTGAGGATCAGCAGATGTTTTGGTAGCTGATGAATTTCCAAACTGGGTTACAGTGCTGCCACCAGGTAAATTAATATGCTGGGTGCAATGTTCTTGGGTGGAATGTCTTTAAACAGTTCACTATGTACACAACAATTTCAACCACCATGTCTGGCCATCCCATTCTATGCTTTGTAATTGATTTTACAACATTTCTGCCGTGTTAGAGCAAAATGAAGTGAAACAAAACAACAGAGAACTGTTTTCCAATTCTGTTTTTTTTTACCCTAAGAAATGCAGCTTTACATTTTGAACTGAGTAAAACAGTAACAACATAATGACTATGGAAATAACATGAAAATTGCTTGTGGAGCTCTAATTCTAAACCTATTTACAGTGTTGTAGAAATGAATAAAATCATCATAATTGAAAAAAGTTTGCACTTTTTTGTGTCAGGAGTGACTTGAGAAACTGCAAGTCACTTCTGCTGTGAGTGAATTGGCTGTCCGCAAGGAAGTTGCCCAGCAGAAACCCGGATGTTTTACCATCCTATGGGAAGCTTCTGTTATGTCTCTGCATGAGAAGCTGGAGCTGACAGACAGGAGCTCACCCTGCTTCTCAGATTCAAACTGCTGACCGTTTGGTCAGCAGTCCTGCCAGAACAAGGGTTTAACCCATTATGCCACCGGAGGCTCCATTGTAGCACTTATACCATGCATTGAGGTGGACTTCTGTCCAAGCTTAAGGCAGACTCAAAATAGGTTGTTGTCTAAACCTATTTACAGTATATAAAATGAATAACATAATCTAAATAGAAAATAATTAGCACTTATACCATGCATTGAGGTGGACTTTGGTCCAGGCCTAAGGCAGACTCAAAATATATTGTTGTCTTAAGAGATTTTAGAATATAAATGACATAAATAATAATAATAAAATGGTAAGAGAATGACATTTCAGTTGTCCTAAAGTTACAGCTACTCTGTGACAGAATTCATGTGTTAGAGCAGGAGTCCTCAAACTTTTTAAAGCAGAGGACCTGTTCAAAGTCCCTCAGACTATTAAGGGGGGGGGTGAAAATAGGACGGGGATTATAGTTTGAAAAAAAACCCAACCATGAACACATTTCTATGCACACTGCACATATCTTATTTGTAGTGCAAAAAAACCATGAAAGAACAATATGATATTTAAAATGAAGAACTTCTAACCTACGAAATCTACCAGTATTTCAATGGGAAGTGTGGACCTGCATTTGGCTGATGAGATAGTCAAGTTAATTTGGATGGTTGTTGTTTTGTGCTTTCAAGTAGTTTCAAACTTAGGGTGATTCTAAGTTTGAGGTTTAGGGTAGGAGATGGGTAAATTACCTCAGAGAGGCTTAGTTTGGAGACTCCTGTCTTATTTATTTATTTATTTCATTTTTACCCTGTACCCATCTCCCCAAGGGGACTCGGGGTGGCTTACACGGGGCCAAGCCCAATAACACACAAAAACAAAACAATAGCAATTATAAAAACAATACGATCAATAAAACTCAGACACAAGCAGTAACAGACAATTTAAAACCATTTCAGGCAGGCCACATGTGATTGTTAAAATTTTAAAGTAAATAAACACTGGGTGTAGACAGAGGTAGTTTGCATATAGCATGGAGGACAATATGGAGCAGACACACAACAGATAATTAAAGTGCTTCTGAGGACTTTTGCAGAGAATGAACATGTCAAGGCATCATTTACTTCATTCAGGGAAGGCACATTGGAACAGCCACATCTTCAGGCTCCTCCTAAAGACTGCCAAAGTAGGGGCTTGTCTAATATCCTTGGGGAGCGCATTCCAGAGTCGGGGCGCCACTACAGAGAAGGCCCTCTCCCTCGTCTTCACCAACCATCCCTGCGAGGCCGGTGGGAGCAAGAGTAAGGTATCTCTGATCTTAGAGATTGCCTGGGTTCGTACACAGAGATGCGGTCATGTAGGTAGGTGGGACCCAAACCATTTGTAGGTCAAAACCTGTACCTTGAATTGGGACCGGAAAATGAACGGCAGCCAATGGAGCTCCTTGAACAGGGGGGGTTGACCGCTTCCTGTAGGACGCTCCAGTTAGTAACCTGGCTGCTGCCTGTTGGACCAACTGAAACTTCTGGGCTGTCTTCAAGGGCAGCCCCATGTAGAGTGCATTACAGTAATCCAATCTGGAGGTGACTAAGGCGTGGACCACTGTGGCCAGATCTGACTTCATGAGGTACGGTTGCAGCTAGTGCACAAGTTTTGATTGTGCGAAGGCCCTCCCTGCCACCGCCGACGTCTTAGAGCAAACACACACCCAAAGTTACAGTGCTATTGCCATTTCCCTGTCAACATTGCAAAGACATCATGGAGAAAGGTTACTGTATATGAGGAAAGGTTATGTTAAAAAGAAGATTGTGGCTACAGTACTAATATTTTGCTGCCTTCTTGGCCATAGAACTATAATAACTAAGAATGTCCCCAAAGTGTCTTTGGCGATCTGGATTTTAATCACAATTGGATTTTAAAAGTGCATTCTTTCCAGTCTACTGCTTAGTCTGACTTGGTCCTTGTGGCATTTGCCACTAATCTGGGGATAATGGGAGTGGGAAAAGAGGGAAGTCACACGAGCACACATACTCCTCGTTGTCCTCTTTTTCTGCCCTGTCAAAACCACATTTTCCAGAGTTCCAGCCATTGAAGGAGGGGGGAGAGGGGGGGTCAAAGGAAAGCAGAGAAGCGAGAGTGTGGGGCTGATCACTGGCTCCTGCAGCTGTAGAAAGAGATGAAGGTGGAGAGACACACTGGCAGCTGCTGTCTATGGCAGCTATCAGATAAACGGATCTAAAGTGTCCATGGAGCAAACAGTAATTACCAGCAAATTAAGCCTTTTTGAATCGGGGAAGCCATGCCCACTCCCATGCACTTCATTGTACAAGGCTAGATCAAGCTTAGTAGAGCACATACCAGCCAATAGATTTGCTTTAGCTTCACTTCATTTAGCAATCCTTCAGGTTTTTTGGACTTCAGTTCCCAGGAGCCCCAGCAGGGGTTCTAGGAGTTGAAACGCTGACTGAGAGTCATAAAAACTATTATTGAAATTTAGCATGCTATGATTTATTAGAAAATCTGAAAATGGATTGTTTGTATTACAATTCCTTGAAATGTGTTGTCTGCCTCCGAACAGCAGCCAGCACTCTTGCTGAAGAGTGAGCCAAGTCACGCATAGACTCCATTAGCTTAACTTCAACTAACACTCCCTCTATACTTCTGCATGCTCAAGAGATGCATGAGAGGGCTCTCTTTCTTCACAGCCTTGTCCATAACAGGAATTAAGAATACATGCAAGTTAAATTTAGTAATAATGGTACAGTATCATCACAAAACTTCAGCACAGTTTTGGCCACTGGGCTCAATAGCAAAAACACACATACAAATACTTCTAACTGCCAATTATAGCAACATATAAGAGGTTGATTTTTGGAGTGTTTGGTGTGAGATTGGATAGATTATAAGAATAACATTCATATTCAAAAACTGTCTTTGGTTGGTGTACATGTGTGTTGTCTAGCTAAGAAGGACTCATTCTTCTGAGGCTGTGTAGGACTACATATATGACAGCAATGGCAGGACAGTTTTGAGGGAAGAACATCTGGTCAAGGTGTTAGTACAATCTCATGTAACATGAACTAATGGAATTGATTTCTGAAAGGTTTATTATGGCACCTAAAATTATTAATTGGATCAGGGAGTTATAATAAAGGATTTTATGTTGCTAAATGAAGACAATAATAAGAATTCCTTGCAGTAGCCCATGCATAGATTACCAACAATTTGCATATGAAGCAACATGGTGCAAGAAAAGTCTGTAGATCTGACAAGTTGAATTTTGTGTAGATCAATTTTCCGTTGAGCCAAGGCCTCATAGGATGTGATATATGAAGGCATGTGTTGGTGCTGGGTATGAGTCTAGGTCAGAGGCATTCATTCGAACTCTTAGGTGGCATATCTCAAGAGATATTGTGCTGATCTGTCAGACTGAGGGATTGCAGAGTGTATGTCCTACTTTCTCACACAGAACCTTATTGATTGTTGTGTCTTTCAGGAGCCATAGTGACTATTTTAACATCTGTCAGCCACAATAAGACAGGACTTAGGCTTTCGTAGGCCCCTTCCACACAGCTGAATAAAACCCCACAATATCTGCTTTGAACTGGGATATAGGGCAGTGTGGACTCAGGGCCCTTCCACACAGCTTTATATCCCAGAATATCAAGGCAGAAAATCCCACATTATCTGAGCGTGGATTCAAAAAACCCAGTTCAAAGCAGATATTGTGGGATTTTCTGCCTTGATATTCTGGGATATAGGGCTGTGTGGAAGGGCCCCCAGATAACCCAGTTCAAAGCAGTTATTGTGGGTTATTCTGCCTATATATTCTGGGTGGAAGGGCCCTAAGGAACTAGAGCAAATCTAGAAACATGAAGTCACGCTTCCCAACAGCAGTGGTTGTGAACTATTCATAATCATACAGGAGGTGGCTTGGCAAAAGTGTCAAGAGATGAAGTTTGTGAACCTGGTGCAAACTGTGCACAAGAGGAGATAAATACCCCCCCCCCTTTTATTCTTTTTTCTCTTATTATTTGTAACATGATGCTATAAAAGCCCCTTATAGGTAAAAAGTCTAGAATGGGCTTTCATAGTATATCTTGGTGCTATAAAACTAATTTATGAACACATTATGATAATTATATGTGACGGATAAAATTAGAATAATGTAGAAGTATTAGAATTGACAGTGCTGTATTTTATAGTGCTGTGTAAAAAAGGTATTATAAAAGCCCATTGCAGTTTGAAATTGTGTTTAAGCTGAAATAGAAATTTCAGTTTTTCTTCATTAATAGGAGAGATCATCTCTATACCAATAGTTAAAAGTGGGCATAGAGAGGGGGATAACGTTTTCTGTACAGTGAGTGTGATATTATCAGCAATACGTACTAATAAGGTAACACCATTGACTTCTAATGCCTACTGTTATTTCTATTTTAGTATAGAAAGGTATATGAAAAATCATAAGATGGCTTTCAATCTAACATGATGCTACAAATATCAGAGAAAAGAGAATTAAAATATTCAAACATAACATTTAATTTATTATTTCTGACATGTATGCCCCATCTCTATCTATGTGGCTCAGCTGGCTGGGAGTCAGCTGCATTAAGATCACTACTGACTGAAAGGTCATGAGTTCAAAGCCAGCCCGAGTCGGAGTGAGCTCCCGACCAAAATTGTGTAGCTTGTTGTTGGCCTTTGCAGCCCGAAAGACAGTTGCATCTGTCAAGTAGGAAATTTAGGTACCACTTTGTGGGGAGGCTAATTTCACTGATTTACAAGGCCATAAAAATCTCCAGGAAGTAGGCAAATAACGAGGAAGTGGCCAGAAGCTGGAATGTTAAATAGCCTCTGAGTGTCTGTCTACATATGTTGTGTGTCTATGGCATTGAATGTTTGCCATGTATATGTACATTGTAATCCGCCCTGAGTCCCCTGCGGGGCGAGAAGGGCAGAATATAAATACAGTAAATAATAAATAAATAAATAGGTAATACTAAAATGAGCAGGAAAGTGGCTGAGTAGATCTCCTTAGGAAGCTTCTGTTCCAGAAGTTTGACATTACAATTGAAAATACCCTTCAAAAAGAGGTATCCCTCTACTATATTTGATGGTGGAAAGCCTCGAAGCATTCAGAAGACAAGCTGGACAACGCAAATGGAGGAACACGATTCCTAACTCAAATGTCTGAGCAACAGATAAAATATGAACAAAATCAGCAAGAAGCTAAGAAAAATAAACATATCAAAGAGGAAAACATAATCAGTTTTGAAAGGCATGTCAAAAAAGGCATGTCTTTATCAGGCAACAAAAGGTCAATAAAGAGGAATGTACATGCTGCCCTTCATATTGCAATATTCTAAAGCATTAGAGAATGATAAATACAGCAAAGTAAAAACAAAAGGCCAAATATATAGCTCAATAAAACCTCAATAAAAAATACAAGCAGCGTAAACCAGTGGAGTCAGCAATGTCCATTAAAAATGGTATCTAGAATTAGCTTAAGGCCGCTCCAGGAGCATATCCCACCCACAGAACCCACAATTGTCATTTGTCTAGCCTCAGAAGGAAAGAGACTTGAAGGATCTCTGAAGATTAGCACAACATTCAGATTATTCCAAGTGGGAATAAGCCATTCTGAGCCAATGGGATATGTGGTGCAGCATTTTCTTATCTGACAGTGGCTTTTCGATAATTGTTTCATTATAATCTGGTGATAGCAAGGACTTGTTTGAATGTGGTGGTTTCCTGGAAGGCTTTCCTCTTCTCATTACTCCTAGAGCTGTTTTTATTTTTCCTCAACACTATTAGAATGACTGTTTCAATATCACCTGGAATGTTATTGTCTCATAAATCTGTAATGTGAACTCACCCCTGTCGTTGTGCAATTGAACACTGCAAACCCATTTCCCAAATAGGCTTACAAGAAGATGTGCTTGACCTTCTATGCATCCCATTTCTCCCAGGAAAACTCCAAAATAGGAATAAATATTAACTTTATGTGAAGTTCCTTAATGTTTGTTCAAAAATACCACAGAATAAATATATGAATATGAAATTTGAATTTTTAAGTAGGCATTTTATTTCCTCTAAACATATATCTAAGCTTGATGACATAGCACCCTAGATATAATATTCTCCTTTGTCCTATAATGTTCTTTGTGTTGATAATATGTATTCTTTGCTTTTCACTGCTACCTGTACATTATAAATACTGGGGAGAAAAATCTTCAAAGCTGTATTATTCATAGCTTCCCCCCTACCGCTACTGGCTTAGGAAAATAGGTGATGGTGTCAATTGTGCAGAAATAATCAGTGACAATATTTTTTCATCTCAATGAGTTATTGGACTGATGAATATGACATTAAAATTGCTCAATTTTCTCGTATTGGTCAAGAGATTTTACAGAGTGCAACTGAATAGTACAAGCAATTCACATGCCTTGTGAAGGCATAATGGGGCTTCCCAGGAAAAACAGTAGCAGCAAAATAAAATGAAATCATTTGCAAATATCCAGTTGCTAGCCAATATTTCTTAGAAATGTTCAGGGAGGGGGTTGATAGTGAATCAGAAATGGAAGGAGATCAGGATAATGAAGTCTGTTTTTCTGTGTGAGGCAGGAGAGTGTATGAAGGTATAGGATGTTACCTACATTTTAGGTTTCTTTTTAATTGCTGAGCTCCTGGGTTTTATTATCATGTGCATTTCACATTTTAAGGTGCTAAAAATCTCCACATTAATGTTAAAGGTCTACACTGATCTACAACTGATGGATAGCTTAGAAACAACTATGCTTGTTGTATTCATTTATTAATATTTGGGAGGGGATGAGTTCATAAATGTCTAAAGGCTTATATCTGCAAAATACCTGATATATAACCCTAGGGAATGAGCAAAAATAATGGGTTGTTGGATATCTCTCAACATTAGCACATGTTAGTATCACAATGAAGTGTCCAGGAAAAAAGCAATGCCCATTACATTGTGATCAAGATGTTGTCCTGCTAACTCTTTTCCTATATATATAGACAGAGTGTTTTTGAACAACATTAAGGAACTGTATATATATACATATACATATATATATATATATATATGGATGTATATGTATGTGTGTGTGTGTGTGTACACACACACACACACACACAGATCATTTGCAAGGGACTCCGTAGTTGTTTCAGTCTTTTCAGTTGTGCACAGAGAAAGCATTCTCAAGCAGTCAAGAAAGTAAATCAAAACATCTTTATGAAATGGATTGTTTTTCAAGCAAAAGTTCTAAAGTTTTTCAATTCAACCACTAATAGTTCAACCACTAATAATGATTAGCATGTCATTTTTACTTTCCTTAGTAAAGGAGCACATCTGTTGTACTATCTGGGACATCAGTAGGTTTTTTTATACCCTCTCGGACCAGGATATGGAAATGTCTGCAGCAATCTGTTAGAAACTTTGTTGATTAAATGCCTGGCATCCAATCTGACTTGGAGCCTACCACTGAAACACAGGCCAAGCCTGAGATGTCCATGTGTGATTTTTTTTGGTCTGGATCTTTGTCAACTGACTCCCTGGATGTCCAAAGCAGGAATAAGCTTGATTCTCCTATGTCCGTTAATTCTAAGCCATGAAGTGCAGGCAAGCTCCATTTCAGAAAACATTTATTAAAACCCTTTTAAACAGAATGAAGATTTCCCAAAACTGTGAAAGAGGCAACAGCTAGCAGTCTGTCACTGCATAACTTGTCTACTCAAATATTTCCTTTCTGGTGAAAGTGCTGAAGTGTGTGGATGCAATGTTTCTTATTTGGCCGTTTCCAGTGTGGCATTGACTCCTTTTTCCATGTCAGGAGTGACTTGAGAAATTGCAAGAGGCTTCTGGTGTCAGAGAATTGGCAGTCTGGAAGGACGTTGCTCAGGGTATGCCCAGATGTTTTGATGTGTTACCATCCTTGTGAGAGGTTTATATCATGTCCCTGCATGGGGAGCTGGAGCTGACAGAGGGAGTTCAGCTGCACTCTCCCTGGATTCAAACCTCTGACCTATTGGTCTTCAGTCCTGCCAGCACAAGAGTATAACTCATTGCACCACTGGGGGCTCCAGTATGGCATTGACTGGAGTTTGGGGTAGAAGGTGCATTCATATCTCTAAAGGAATCTTAAGATAGAAGAGAAAATATTTATCTGTTGATCTTACTAGATAGCGAAGAGGCCTTTATAATAGCTTTCGTTGAGATGTGCTGAAAAGGAACGAATTATCCTGCCCAAGACAGGAAGCATGCTACAATACAAATCAAGTAGGACACATGGCAGCAATTGATCCTTGAAGTTACAAAGATATAAACTGTTAAGCTCTGTCTCCCCAGAAGAGCTTTAGCCTCTGGATGAGGCTTATTTATTCAATTTTACACTTCTTTTTCCCCAGATGTTTTCAAAGGCACAATGCATTTGGTTACAAAGCAGAAACCTCAAGGCTGTTCAGAACTGCTTTTAAATGCTGCATCAAACATTTAGTAAGTTTGAGCCTGGAAAAAAAATCCCATTCAGACTGAATCGTGGCCAAAAGTCTTCCACGCTTTGTTATGCCATGGTCTTTGCTTCTTTGACATAAGACTAATAGATACAGATAGTCTGCACCTCACAAAGACTAGGAAGAATGTCTTTGGTAATAGCATGGCAAGTCTGATCAAGAGGGCTTTAAACTAAATCCTTGGTGGATAGGAGATGATAGCTCAAATAATAGCCCTAAGGCAAGCTCTAAACACTCTGACATGAAGTCTAGAGGAAAAGCTGAGTGAGAGAATGAGATCTACAGGAAAACGAACAATAAATTAATAGGTTAGAACAAGCAAGGCATCAGATGACTATACACCAGTACACATCATGGGAAGCGAATAAAATGAGCTTGAAGTCTTAGTGCAGGAAGGTAAATATGATTTTATAGGTATAATGGAGAGGAAAAACTGTTAGGACATATAACAAAGGAAGAATACAGACGAGTACAGATAGGTAGCCTATGCTTGCAGAAATAGAATATAGAAAGCTAAAATACAGCTGAGACTGGTTAGGCAAGCATGGAAAAAAACCAAGATATTTTTTCCTCAGCTACATTTGAAACAAGAGAATGAGCAAGGAAACAATGAGGTCACTGAACAATAAGCATTGCAAAAATGCTAACAGATCAGACTGAAAAGACAGAACTACTCAACACCCACCTTCTGTCTCCCCCCACCTCCAAATGAGAACTATGTGCACTCATGCATTTTGGTAAGGGATCCAGATTGCAAATCAAGACTATGATATACTCATAAATAAGTTCTATAAATGTTAATAAAAATACCAACCCTCCAAAATTGGATCAACTTATCCACAGTAGGTTTGAGTACGGTTCCTTAACTCAAAAAAGGAACAATCCCCTTCTATGAGTACAGACAAGACCTTAGTCCATCCTGAATAACTTAAAAGAAGAACCCCCCCCCTCTATTATTTTTGCTGTTGCACCATTTCTGGACTTTTTGATTGTCTGGGCAGAGTATGGCAGCAGCAGCCAGAGACATTAGTGCTTTCTCCTCTTTGCGAAATGGCCCTCGACTTATACACAAATCATATCAAAACACATCATTTTGGTCCCCAAAACCTGCCCTCAACTTTTGCTTAAAGTTGATGTACAATCAGAAATATGGAAATAGTCAGGAATCACCTAGTTCAAATCCGCAGTACCAAACAGCATCCCAGAGTACCTAGAGAACTCGCTGATGTGCTCTCTGAATCCATTTGCCATCTTTTTTGAGAAATCTTGGGAAACAGGTGAGGTATAAAGGTATAAAGGACTTGAGAAGAGCAAATATTCTTCCTCTGTTCAGAAAGTCAAAAAAAAGAAAGATCTGAAGAACCACAGACCAATGAGTTTGACCTCAATACTAAGAAAATTGATAGAGCTTCATTTTCTTTCTTTCTTTCTTTCTTTCTTTCTTTCTTTCTTTCTTTCTTTCTTTCTTTCTTTCTTTCTAAACTTCTCCCCAAACCCACTCACAAAATTCCCAGTACCCTGTCACTCATCATCCTCCAAATGCCTGGTGGCAGAAGTATCTTTTCTCCTGGTTGAAAAGGGAAACAGGGATGTGAGGTCTGTTGGTAAATATCTAGACGACAATGCAGTGATTAGTAGCAGCCAGCATGGATTTTTGGAGAACAAATACTGCCAAACTAATTTTGTAAGGTTCCTAGTTAATGGATGGTGGGAATTATTCAATATAATTTTGATTAGTGATTCTACTCTAGAATAAATGGAAACATCACTACATAGAACTTTGCTCAAAGAGTTGTCAACAGTTGTGTTTCAAGCTGTAAAGAGGTCTTAAGTGTAGTACCATATTGTTTGTTTTGAAGCTATTAATCTTAGAGTAGTGACTTAGAATAGGTTAGAGGAAATCCTTATCAATGTTGCTGATGAAACAAAACTGGGAGGGGTACTGAACACATTTGAAGTATAGATCAGGATTCAAAGAAAATGGTACACTAGAACAGGGCTGTCCAACAGGCGGCCCTGGGGCTGTACACGGCCCCCAACCCCCTCCCTCCGGCCCCCTAACTTGTTTTAATAAAATACAAATAAAAAAAAAAATACCTACTTCTGGGTTTAGGCAAGCATCGCGAGACTACGCCAGCCACAGACAGGATTTCGAGGGAGGTCGAAATCCAGTCTGTGGCTGCGTGGTCTCACGATAGCTGCCGAAATCTCGGGTCCCGCGGGATTTGCGGCCAGCCTGGGCGCGCGCCTCCTCCTCCCTCGCGGCTGCTTCCAGGCCAGCCCCCATTTCCTCAGAGAGAGGGAGGAGGGGAGTGAGGCAGGGAAAGCCCCTCCTGGCTCCGTCCTCTTCCTGTGGAGGGCCCTCGCTTCCCGCCCCGTGGATGGGAGAGCCACTGCGCCCGGCCTGAGCTTGGCCTCAGCTCCAGCGGGGCTCTTCGGGGACGGCGGCGGCGTTGGCGCTTCGGCCCTGTGGCGGGGCTCCCGCAGTATGGGTAAGGAAGGGCCTGGCTCAAATCAATCAATCTAAAAACAGTGGGACGTTGGGGGAGGGGGGGAGGGGTCCCTCAGCGGCGGTTTCCTTGGCGACGCTTCCTTCCCCTCCTCCGCGCCCCCTCCCCCATGTTGTGCTGCCTTCTCCCGCGTGCAGGGCGCAACGTGGCTTGTTTTCCCTTCAGGGAGGGAGCTCTTTGGGCCTCCTCCATCCGCCTTTGGGAAAGGAGGCCCCATCAAGCCCTGCGACGGCATTGAGGTGTTTGGTTTTTTTTTTTGCTGTGTCCCAATTTGAGTGTGGACTCAAATAACTCAAAGGTATTAGGAAACATTCCCCCAAATCCACCAGTGTTCCCATTTGGGTATATTGAGTATTCATGCCAAGTTTGGTCCAGATCCATCATTATTTGAGTCCACAGTGCTCTCTGGATGGAGGTGAACTACAACTCCACAACTCAAGGTCAATTGTAAGTAAATTGGAGCCGGGAGGGGGCGCCAGGGAGGGCAGAGCCGGGGGAGGGGTGGGGGCGGAGCCGGGGGCGGAGGCAGACCCTTCGGCCCCCCCAGGTGATCAGTGACCGTAATTCCGGCCCTTGGGCCCGTAGAAGTTGGACAGCCCTGCACTAGAAAATTGGTTTGAAACTGATAAAATAAAACTGAACAGAAACAAACACAGTATTCTATATATTTCAACCACAAAATCCAAATGAAGGGGGATACATGAGAAAATTATTTTTTATTGTTAATCATAAATTGAACATGATCCGGCAATCTGGTGCTGCAGCAGGTAACCGTTTAGCCTCCATTAATATGATCAACCCATGGGATTACCATGAGTTGATTGGCAACTTGAAGGCACGCACAATAACATAGTTTTCAATATAAGGGAAGTAATACTTTCACTATATTTTATACTACTCGGTCCACCTCATTATTTTTTTTAAAAAACCAGTATTTGCAGCAGATTCAGAGAAGTGCAACAAGTGCAATAGGAGCTATGAGGAATAAACATATGAATAAAATTTGAAAGATGTTGGACATGTTGAGAATGATGAAGAAAAGACAGAGATGGCATGATTGTGCTTTTTAAATATCTCAAGACCTGTTACAGAGAGGAGGACGAGCCTCTTGCTGCCTTAGAGAGCAGGACCAAGTTTAATGGCTTTAAGTTTCAGGAGGGTAAGTTTTGATTAACCTTTAGAGCATTTTGACCATTGAACAAATGACCTAGAATGGTGGTGGGGCCTCCTTTGAGTTGTGTTACTACCAGTTGTGTTACTTTCGAAGGTCATATTGTCTAGCCAGGAAGATACTACAGTCACCCCTCCACTTTCACATGGGTGATGGACACAGCTCCCCATGAATATCTTGGAACGGAGTGGGGAGATGGGGTGCCACCAATGTGGTCTCTGGAGGAGGGCTACTTGCTAGGAGGGAAGAGAAAGAGCTCGCTCCATGTGTCACTTAACTTATCTGGCTCCCTTATCTCTTTCTGCCTGCTACAAGTGTCTGTTTAACCCCAGCAAAATAAGGGAAATATTATGTGGGAAAAAGCATGCAGCAAACCAGAAGAGGAAGAGGAATCAGCCTCATGTGGGCCTGCAATGCCCCTTACTCATTATATCTTGTTTGTCCACCTTTCCCCATTTGTCCCATATCCTATCGTCTCCCAATACCTCCCTTCCTTTGTCCAGGTGAAACAGATGTTCACTGCATGAAGGAATATGAGCCATATCCAAAGGGTAAATGAAGAAATTCATGGGGCCAATTCCTCCTCTTCCTGCATCTGTAAATGTCTACGTTGCCTGGAAAAAACAAAGGAAATACTGGGTGGAACAGGATGGAATTATTGTGTGAATGTTCACATGAAAGTCCCAACTTTGGGGGGCAGGGCCAGCAGCACAAGTTCACAAATAATCAAATTGTCCTTGTAGAGGGATGACTGTATTTCCAAAGCTATAGTCTTATACCTTTCTTACTTTCATTTTGATGGATATGTTCACAAGACTCCTAAAACTTTTTAAATATTGAAAGCCAGTGTTGGAAGACATGGTTTCACTGTTACCATTAGAAACCTGCATTGTATTTTGTAATGAATACGGTAGAATCCTGTTCGGTGACAGAGTTTTCAACATGGAAGCCAAAAAGTGAAACACAAAGAGATTATCTTGATCTTAAGACTGTTATCTGCAGGCTAAGAAGAAAACTGGTGACCTAGAAGCAGAACAACTGAAGTGCACAAAATCTGAACTTCAGGGTTCGACAAAGCATATGATTCTAACATACGGCAAACATATCTGGCTGGGGGGGAAAATCAAAATGTTCATACAAAACATACTATTTTTTCAAGATACAGAATGCCTTGTGGAGCATAAATAGCAATTAGGAATTTGATGGGTTGCCTACATCAGCAAAATAATTCAGCTATAATTTGCAGTACTTTTCATTGGCTTCACCTCATTGACACTATACTTTGTCCAAATAAACTAGACTCCAACTATATCAATAACCACACATTTCCCATACCCACATTTAAATCATTACAAAAAGACTCTGCCTTTGCTTTAGTTCTAGCATGCATAAATCTACCAGCCAGTAGCTGCTTTAATTCTCCTTCGGGAGAGGTAAAGTGAGGTATAATAATAATAATTATTATTATTATTATTCGCTAATACATCACACAGTCCCAGGCACTTGGGAAGAGTCTGATGTGTGATTCAATGCAACAGCCAGCATAGTGATCTTGTTTGCTGTGTACTAATCTTGTTGTGTTTATAATAATAATGATGATGATAATAATAATAATACAGTAGAGTCTTGCTTAGCCAACCTTCGTTCATCCAATGTTCTGTATTATCCAATGCAGTCTGCCTCCTGTCTGGATCCACAGCTGTTTCAATACATTGCTATGTTTTGGTGCTAAATTAGTAAATACAGTAGTTACTACATGACGTTACCATGTATTGAACTGCTTTTTCTGTCAGTTTGTTGTAAAATATTATGTTTTGGTGCTTAATTTGTAATATTATAACATAATAATAATAATACTTTAATATTTGTGAGTCGCCCTCCACCACCGGTGCTCCGGGCGACTTACATCATTTAAAAACCCCAAAATACATCAATGTACATCAATTTAAAAACATAGATACAGACGGCAAGGAGAGGCTCAGTCATTCAAGGTACCGATCAGGCCCCAAACGCTAGGCGGAAGAGCCAGGTTTTCAGGTCTGACAGGAACCTAGTCCGGGTCGAAGTGGCTCTGAGGGCGGGTGGCAGTGAGTTACAGATCATGGGGGCCGCCACGGAGAAAGCTCTCCGCCGGGTCTCTACCAGCCGAGCCTCTCGCACCCCAGGGATGGTCATCCGATCACCGTTTATGGCACGTGCTGGCCTCTCGCTGCGTTGGACCGTCAGCCGGGCGCTCAGGTAGGCTGGCCCAATGTTATGCCGTGCTTTAAAAGTGAGCACCAAAAGTTTGTAGAGCACTCTGAACTCTAGGGGCAGCCAGTGGAGATCTTTTAAAATAGGGAAATGTGGTCCCTCACTGATGACCCAGAGATGAGTCTGGCCGCTGCGTTGTGGATGAGTTTTAGCCTCTTGGTTGTGGACAGGGGGAGGCCCGCGTACAGGGCATTGCAGTAATCCAGGCGCGAGACAACGGTGGCATGTACCACGGTTCTCAGCGCCTCAGGTGGTAGGTAGGGGGCCAGCCGTCGTGCCCTACGGAGATGGAAAAAGGCGCCTTTGGCTGCAGCCTGGATCTGGGCCTCCATTGTTAGTTTTTCGTCCAGGATCACTCCCAGGCTTTTCACCGCCGGAGCAGGGGATAGGGACTCGCCCTCAAAGAGTGGCAGCGGTGGGTGAGGGTCATACATTGACATTTAATAGGATTTTCTTTAATCCCTCCTTATTATCCAACATTTTCGCTTATCCAAAGTTTTGCCGGCCCGTTTATGTTGGATAAGTGAGACTCTACTCTAATAGCCTTTATTGTCAATGTTACAACTCAACTTATGCTTTCATTCAATGCCTCCTCAATCAAGTCCCCTTTCCTACTTTGTGACCCAATGTGTGATCATGAGTAGGGGAAATATTTTTCAGTTTTTTCACACACACAAACACACGGGACAGAGAAAGAAGGGAAAAGTTCCTTTCTCCTTTTCCGCTTCCTACCTGAGAGAGTGGCTGATCAGACAGGTATCAGGTAGTAGAGGAAAATGGAATATAAGACAGGGGAGGAAAGAATGATCATGCACTCCCTTCAATCAGTCATTTATTTGTACGGGAAGACAATCTGGTGGGAAGGAAGAGGAATGGTGCACACATCCATTGGTTTAGTCTCACACTTAGCCATATGCTTATTCACTGGAGTTAAAAAAAAGTTGACTCAGGTTGAATCCTTTTGGAATCCCTCCCACTGTGATTTTGGACCACCACTGACTCATGCATACATGTACTTGAAAGGAAACAAATATAGTCGTGCTTAATATATAGTGACATTAAAAAAAAAGATGATCCATATACCAAGATTACCACACTACAGGTAATCTGGCCCATTCCCAAATTAGCACCCCTTCTGATTCCACCCCAATCTTGACACATGTAAAAAAAATCTGAAAACTACAGAGTAAACAGGGAGGTTTTTTTTTAAAAAAATGATATTAATGCCTTAAAGAACCACTTTCCCTGTGAAACAAGTCAAATTGTTTTCTCACATAACTAAAAATAAGATGAGTATGAGTTCATTTTTGCCTGTATAGACAGTGCTTAAGAATAGCCAAGCTGGATCTTACTAAAAACTAGGATTGCACTTCCTCAGCATCCAACCATGTGTCTGGAAAAGCCAGAAGGAGAAGACATCTTGTTACCCAAGACTGGCTTCAGCATACATAGCTGGACTGTCAGTCTGGTGTCCAGATGCGGAGGTGGTTTGGGATGGTCATGTATAACCTCAATGTAGTTTGGAACCCACATATGTCATGCCAGTTTTGAGATGCATTATATGTCTGTGTGGAAGGGCCACGAGATAAAGAAGTTATTAGCATAAGCTTTTGTAGATAATAGTCTGATTTCCCAGATGCATGGAGTCAAGTGCCTGGGAGTAGGCATTTATGAGTACATTGTATGTGTGAATTGCTATAGAAATACAAAATTCACAGTAATGGTAGTGAGGTGACATGTTCAGTTATAGTGATGGATATTGAGGGACAAAGGTAGAAGGAAAGATATTGCCTTAAGTCAAGGTGAGTAGATCACCTTATGATCACCTTATGAAGGATAAATGTAATGTGGTGTGATGTTGGCTTGGAACCAGAAAGGCGTGATAAATCATCCAAGAGAGCCCTCATGAAGTTGAAGTGTCAACTAGTATTATAGTATATAATGTCCCAAGGAAACGGTTGTGCTTTTGCATTTTGGGTACAGATTTCTATCACCTCTGTTTGACTTAAATTCATTGTAATAACTTTCTTTTCCCCCTCACTCACTGCTGTGATAAATTCTGTACTGTTTCGTGTCCAGAGATCAACCCAGGCATAGAGCAGTGGGTGAACTAACTCAGGAGGCACATTGTTAAAATTAACATTGGGAAGCAGGCACCACTAGTTATTTTACACGTTATTAACTTATATTACAATTCAAATAAGCTTACAGCTGGCAAAAAAGTCTCTTTTGTAAAGTGATCTCCAACATAATAGGCTTAATCAGAGATAAATTAAATTAGGCAGTCATGCATACTACAGCATATTAGCACTGAGTAGTTATTAAATACACTTTCTGCTATCAGTTGCACAAGCGGGGATTGTAAGCAAATAGAAGATAAAAACCACCAGTAAACAAAGTTTTTGAAAGAAGCCCTCTACAATTCCTTCTTTTCCTTTCTGAATATGTTGCAAGCTCTACAAACTCAAATCTTCATATATACTCTAACTCTATTTTTAGCCAAAAGCATAGCAGACAGAAATAATGAATACCTAGATAACAGATGTTCATTGGGCTTTCTGATGGGAACATTTTACATCACATTTTTAAAAAAATGCATGAACGAATCATAGCTATTGAAGTGAAAGACGATGCTGCCCATTCATAATTGTTATAAGATGTGACTTAATGCTGGAAACTTTGCATTGCAAATATCATCCCAAGAGCTGTGAGATATTCTTGATAGGCCAATCCTGAAATTCAAGCCATTACACCCAACAAGGCGCAACAGACACCTGAAATTGTTATATCCTGAATTAGACAATTGGTTCATCTGTCTTAATGCAGCGTGCTTGCTAGCAATCTAAAGCCCTTTGCCAGAATCTTTTCTATCCCTTTTCTTTTCAAGTGGATATTCTCAAGACTGAACCTGGGGAAATCTATATACCAGGCATTTGAGGAATATAATTTTATCATTTTTATCTGCAGTCTACCACCACATGTCCAAATATCCTGCCATAGATTTATGCCATTTCCTCATACTCTGGTTTTTCTTCAGATCTTATAAATCTTTTACTTTCTGTTTTCTTTATCATGCCTTGTTCTGGGCTCAAAATTGCTAAAACGAGACATCAATATTTTGCCTCTAGCTGTCATTCAGCATTGTAGGATGTCTAAACTTTGTTCATATATATATATATATATATATATATATATATATATGTGCATTGCTTTATAACTTTAAAAATATATCTGGAGAAAACGGAAAAAGGCACTTGTATATGGAAGGGGAAGGGAGAGGGAGTGTTGTGCAGGCAAAAGGTTAAGAAATGTTCTCTTTCATCAATGTTCGAAGCTGTCAATCCTTATAAATCCTTTTTTTTAAAAAAGGAATTGTATCAAGGATTGAATTATGTACATTAAATGTATGGGATGTGTAGTTAGTCTGCCTACCAACCTTACTTTATCTTATTAAGAGTCAACTTTCCTTGACCCGAGGTACAGTGAGGATAACATTGAGGATCACCATTCTCGGCCTTCATCGAGGACCACCATGATTGGTTCATCAATAGCATTAGGAATAGCAGAACCGATAAGGTACTAATGCACCTTGCTGTAGTTTAATCTTAAGATGTTTGCTTATCCTCAGCTAAGTGTAACATTACATTAAGTGTGGGAGCATTACAGTGACATATTCTAGCACCACGGGAATCCAAACTTTTATTTAATAAAATATTTCTAGCTCTTTTATCTATAAATATCTGCTTCAATCTATTTGTGAGGGCCATCCTTGGTGAAACCACAGAAAAACAGAGGTTGATTGAGTAAGATCACCAGTCATTAGAGCAGGCCTGCACAACTTCTGGTCCTCCAGGTGAGAGGACACATGATAGCCATGTATAAGTATGTGAGAGGAAGTCATAAGGAGGAGGGAGTAAGCTTGTTTATTGCTTCCCTGGAGACTAGGATGCAGAAAATTACTTCAAACTACAAGAAAGGAGATTCCATCTGAACATTAGGAAGAACTTCCTGACTGTGAGAGCTGTTCAGCAGTGGAACTCTCTGCCCCGGAGTGTGGTGGAGGCTCCTTCTTTGGAGGCTTTTAAACAGAGGCTGGATGGCCATCTATCGACGGTGCTTTGAATGCAATTTTCCTGCTTCTTGGCAGGGGGTTGGACTGGATAACCCATGAGGTCTCTTCCAACTCTATGATTCTATTCTAGGTGTTTTGGACTATAGTGCCCAGAATTCCTGACTATTGAACAAGCTGTCTAGAGCTTCTAGAAGTCGGAGACCACAAACACCTGAAGGGTCACAAGTTGTACAGGTCTACTGTGACGATCTCGGTCACCAAAATTGACTAATTGACACTCCCGGTAGACTGCCACCAACCTAATGGGTCATTAGGATTTACTTTCCAATTAAATTTCCCTACAAATTGGCATGCCTCACACGTTCTACAGAAGGCAGCCACATCTTGTCCCATCTTCGGCCAGAAGAAACGACTTCGGATTCTCTCCTTGGTCTTCTTAATGCCAAGATGTCCACTAAATGGCACATCATGGGCTAACTTGAGGATTTTCTCTCTAAACTGTTGAGGTACCACCAGCTGTGTGGTCTCCTCATACAGGGTAGTGCCTTTCTTTCGTCGGGCCACCCTAAACAGCTTGTTCCCTGTGGTTTTAATAACAGCAGGGTTGGCCTCTGTGGGTCGAGCCTCTTCTGGGCTGAGCTCCTCCACATTTCTCTTAGGCTCTCGTCCTCCTGCTGATACCTCAAGAATTCCACAGGGTGGCTTACATTAGGCATCACTGGGAACTCTTCAGCACTGCTCTGAGGAGAGCTTTCTGCTGTTTGTGAGGTGAAATTAGCCTCCTCACGTTTTCCCACCTTTTCTGACTGGATTCTGGTAATGGCATTAATTCTCTTACAATGCTCTCTTAAGTCATTACCAATCAACAGGGGACTTCAGGCTTGGGAACCCCACTGTCCAATCTCCCTCATACTTTCGATAGTGGACCGGGATTGTGGCGATGTCCACTTCAAAATGGGGCCATAGATTCCTTAATGCGCCACCTTCCACCAGGAATCATCTGGCCCTTTTTAACGAGCTGGGGCTGAACCAGGCACACGTCAGCCCCACTATCCCTCATTCCAAGGAACCTTTTGTGATTAACTTGGATTTCTTCAAGATAATCCTCATTGATCTTCCGATCCACACTCCATACCCGCATAACTCTGGGTATGTGTTCCTCCCGGAGTGGGATCCTCTGTCTGAGGTAATCTGGCAACTACCTTGACAGCTTTTGGTGGGAAACTGGCCTCTTATTCGCTAACTTTGGGCAAACTGCCCGAACATGGCCTGGCGTTTGGCAGTAAAAACAGACTGGTCTCTGGCTGACTGGACCCGAGCTGGCATCCACTCTCTTGACCATCAGGGAGCTAACCTCTAGATCTCCCTCCAACTGATCCAATGTCTCCGCCACCTCCGACACAGTCTTAATTTTCTTGTCCCTGATGTACCATCGCATTTGTGTAGGTATCAGTTGATGAAACTGTTCCATGCACATTAAATGCCTCAGGTCATCGAGGGTCTCTACTTTACTGCCCTCCAGCCATTGAGTAAAGGCTTTCTCCAGCCTAGACCCTAACTGCGAATACGTTTCCCCAGACTTTCTCTTTAGCTCTCGGAAAGTCTTCCGGCTCTGCTCAGCCGTCAGCCCAAATCTGAGCTTAACTCTCTCCTTAAAAATGGCATAATTGCCACACTCGGAATCCCTCAGATCCCCATAGACCTCGCTCAATTCAGCACATATCAGGGGCCTGAGATGTGCCATCTTCCTATAATCAGGCACCCCAAAATCCATACACGCTCTATCAAAGCTGGCTAAAAAGGCTTTTACGTCATCGCCTTTTGGTATAACGGGGAAAGCTTCATCTTTGATGACAGTGAACCACTCTGTCAGCCTCTGAAGAGCGGGATCGTTCTCTTCCACTAAGTTGTAACTCAAGCATCCGTTCTTCATGAGCCATTCTCCTTTCCTCCCTCTCTCTTTCCCTCTCAGCCTTTTGAGCCCTTTGTTCTTTCTCAAAAGCCATTCGCTTTTCCTCTCTCTCAGCCTCGAACTTCATCATGTCAAACTCCAATTGTTTTTGTTGGAGCGCCTCTGAGGTACTAATGGTTTCCCTCACATTCTCTCCCTCAGGCTGACATTCCTCCCCACTTCCCTCATCAGTGGAGATATTCCTTCTCCCCCTTGGTGGAGCCATGATGGTGTATGTGTGTGTTGTTTTGGCAGCAACTCCTGAGGTAAATTGTTTCCCTCAGAGTCTTGGCACAGCTTTTCCTCAGAGTTTTCCCTCAGAGTATTTTGGAGGGAAACTCTGGCTGACTGGATTATGGGTCTTGATCGAATCCAACCGCTGGACACCAATTAATATGTGACGATCTCGGTCACCAAAATTGACTAATTGACACTCGGTGAGACTGCCACCAACCTAATGGGTCATTAGGATTTACTTTCCAATTAAACTCTAATTAAATGAAGTGTCTGTAGCGTTAGCCTTTACAACCACCCACCAACCAAGAATGTAAACTGAGGAGACCGAAAGATGACGGAGGCTTCTTTTAAAGTTAAAAATAAAAGTATTTATTAACTACAAACGAGGCTATCAAATAGGCACAGATCGTATTGGTTCTACTGAGAGGCAACTAGCGTACGGTTACAACAATGATAGTATTAGGATAGCGTGATGGTTCCAAGATAATATATATGTGCTAGAGCGTAAAGGTTACTTAATTAAAAGGCTATTATTACTTCTTCAGATGGTACGTTCAGTTCCACAGACAGTACTGAGACTTGTCTCCCAACTCCCAACTAATAGTTCCACTAGATGGTTGTTGTTCTAAACTTCTGGAACATCTAATCACTTAGATCGTTCCCTGAGTCTGGCTACTACTGGGTTACTCGTAACCCACACAGTCTAAGAGTCCAACTACCTGTCACTCTATCTCCAGAGATGACCAGGTATCCCAACTGCCTATCACCAGAACAGTTCTAAATTGGCACTCTTCCACAAGCGACCCCACTAGAATGACTACTGGCCCTAAGGGCGGTCAGATCTCAGTCTTGACTCCCACTAGTCCAGCCTATTCCTACGTGGTGAATTGCTTAGGACAGACTGTCAGTCTCTATTGCCAAGGCTCTGGTGATACTCCCCCAGAAACCTTGCTCAAGACTGCCTCAGGCTTAGATGCTGAATCTACAGCCTGACTCTAAAACAGCAGAGGCTGGAGATGGGCGTCTGCACAGCCTCGCTCCAAACTCCAAACTCCAGACTGAAACATTCTCTGACAGGATTTCTACTCTGTCAGCTCCAACTCCTCCCCCTCTCACTCTAGCCAATCACAGCCTCTACACTGTAACTAGGCACAAGCCTGCAAGGCCACGCCCTTTGCTCTGGCTTTCCCTTCCCTTAATGGTTGCTGGCTGCAGCCACCTCTCCAAGATGGACGCCAGCACAACCAAAACAGGACTTCCAAACCCCCTCCAAGCAGGCCTCGGCCCTGCTTAAGGCAGGTGAGTCCTTACATCTACATTACAGGCAAGGCTTAAAAGGTTATGCATAGCTCTTCACAGCCTTTGATCAGAAAAGTCAGAATATAAATAACTCAAACTTGAGGAAATTGCAGAAAAGAACACACACTGAAAGAAATATGATATACATGTCTTTAATTTATAATGTTATGTGAGATGCAGAATCCAAGGTTTGTTTATGTTTTTCCAGGTATGGACTGACAACCCATACATCTAAATGCACAATACCAAAAAAAGGTATTTCTTCATTATTTACTAAGTGCATTGTGACCACCTTTCCTTCAAGGCACCCAAAGAGTGCATGTTGCTGTCCCTCCTTTCAGTATTATCATCACCTAAACTCTGTAAAATTGATTGAGCTGAGATATATCAAACTTCACAATGAAGTGTTAATTTGATCCTGTTCAACTAGGTGCTCAGCCGATCCTCCTTACCTATAAACAATGAGAAGAGAGAGCCCATCTAAACAGTGGTAAGAACTTCTTAACTGTAAGAGCTATTTAATTGTGGAATGGACTGCTGGGATGGAATTGGACTCGCATTCTTTGTAGAACTACTACTATTAATAATAATAATAAATTTTATAAAATAAGATCTCCCCGAGGGGACTTGGGGCACCTCACAACAATATAATTATATAAATTATCTCAACAACAGCACACATAAATATATTCAATTTAAAATTTGTAGGTCTTTAAATTTGGTTGGATGAGCATCTCTTGGGAGTGCTTTAGTTATGTATTTCTACAGTGTGGAGGTGGGTCTAGGACTAGGTGATCCTCATGGTCTTTTCTAATCCTTATTATTCTGTGATTCTACACTGTAATGTCCATGTGAAAGACAGGGATTCAGGTAGGCATCATCTTCTGAAATTCCTGTTTCTGCTTTTAAAATAGTCACAACTGATTCTTACACCATGATTAATGGTGATACTGCTTCTAGAAGTGGCATTTTCTTTAACAAGTAGACATGAGGGGAGATGACGGATTAAGGCTTTGAGAGCAATTGTTGATGCCTCGGGTTTGCTTGTTTGGAGAGATGTAAGCAAATCAGTGAATGATGTATTAATTGAACTCTTGGATGAAACATATTATTTACATTCATCACAATCTGGTTTCAGACCTGGTTATGGGACAGAGGCAGCTTTGGTTGCCTTGGTGGATGACCTACACAGAAAACTGGACAGAGGGAGTGTGTCTCTGTTGGTTCTGCTGGACCTCTCAGTGGCTTTCAGTACCATTAACCATGATATCCTTCTGGGACGTCTCGCTGAGATGAGACTTAGGACCTCATCACATTGAGCCAAGGGACAATGGAAACATCCATGTGGCAGTGGAGCAAATCCGGCACGCAGAGAATCCATCTTCCCCCTTCCGCGTCACATGCAGGAAACTGTTGCTGCCCAGCTTCCCCCTGTGCTTTTCCTGGCTTACCTAATGAGAAGATGGGGAGCCAGCCACCCAGGATGCTTCCAGGATGGAGTCAGGATGGAGCCCCGTCAAAAGTAGCCCTGCATCATGCGATGGGCTCCATCAGGCTACATTCTGACTCCATCCTGAAAGCCCTAGAGTGGTGACCAAGCCTCATCTGATGATATCCTTGAGGCACTTTTTTCGCAATGGCTCAACTATTTCCTGAAGGGTAAAATCAGAGGTTGGTGTTAGGGAACTCCTGTTTGGATTGCTGTAATGTGTTCGACTTGCAACTGCTTTTGAAGAGGTGTCTGGAAACTTCAGCTAATCCCAAGAGCTGCAGCCAGGTTGTTGACTAGGACTGGCCACAGGAGAAGGCAGTCCCTTTTGTACTAGCTCCACTGGCTGCCAGTTTGTTTTCTGGCCACAATTCAAAGTGCTAGTTATGACCTATTTTGCAGACTATATCTCCCAGTATGAACCTGCTCTGGGCCCTGAGATCCTCAGGAGAGGCCCTTGTCTTGAGCATCACTATCACAAGCTCAGTTGTGATCTAAATCTTTGCCTCACACCCTCCATTGCCCAACTCACCCATGTTCCCATACCATGGGGGGAAACATCTGCCACCTGGCTTCCCTCCATTGATCCACAGCAACACAGGAAGCCTCCGGTGTTGCTGTTTTGTGTGTGTGTGTGTGTGTGTGGGGGGGGTGGCATGCACCAGTTTGCCTTCTCCTTTAAATGGTACAGACATTGCCATGTGTTGTGTAATGAGAACCTGCAGTGTCTGTCTTAAAGGAGAAGGTGAACTAGCATGCCTCAATTTCTCCCCATGTGATGTGGCCGTATGCGTGTTTTTAGGGTTTACATTGTATATTCTATTGTTTTTAGTGTTGTTAGACTCTTTGGGCCTATTTTATAGAGATAAAGCAGAATATTAATCAACAACAACTACTAAAATTCAAGGACTCACTTGTGCAGACTCAGATGCCCATTCCTCATTTCAAGTTTATCATGTGTTTGTAGATGTGGAGAAAATGTGAGATTGGGGGAGGTGTTATAACAGATGGTGTTACTGATCTAGCTACTCCCACCCCTCCAACCCTTCCTCTCAGGTCTAAAGGGAAGCCATGACTAGTGTCAGCCCATAGAGGCAACATCAGCCTTTTCCTGCTCAGTCAACATTTTTTTCTTAAAAAAGAATGAGGTATAACAGCACTTTGTCCTTTTTGACAGGAAAAATACATTTGCGACAGAATTCAGGCAGTTTGCCTTGTTCATTTATCCATCTCTTAGAAACCTATCAGTGCTGAACCCAGAGATGGCGTACGTTCCTGAACATGACCCTAAAGTCTTTGGAACACGCCTGACATTCTCTTATGCACTGCACATTTAAGACTCAATGTAAGGTGACAAGAACATTAAGCTGCCCACAGAGCAAATTGTGTAACTAATCTTTATCTGTTCTGAGCCACAGGTACAATAATTGGAAAATTAAAGTGCCTGTAAGCTTCTAGGCTGGCTGCATTGAAATGCAACATTTTTTGAAATGATTAATGAAGACAAAGGTATGCAACTATTTCTCGACATGCCTTTCAGACATCAGAGGGGAAGAGTAGCATTCTGTCTGCTCCTTCCCTTCCTGTAAAATCCATCCATTTCACTATCCAGAAATATTCCAACCAGATAAAATAATCCTATTCATAAAGGCATCGACTAGGAAACTCTGGCAATGCTAATTAAGTAACCCTATTCAATCATTTTTCTTCAATGTTTCATGAGTGTAGAAGTAGGGGAGAGGGAGATGGCACAAACTTGCTCTGCCCCTGATGTTGCCTTTTTAAAAATCATCTTCCAGATGTTGAAGATGAGTGTCTGAAGCAAGGGGCATCTCTATCCATGCTGGGGTTCTCAGACAATTTAAATCCCAGTTTAGTAAATGATTGCCACAGTCATACTGGCATTAGCTGACTCTATCAATCAATCAAAATAGTTTATGTATGGGCCTAAGGCTATGACAAAACACCACATGTGCACAATAGTGCCTTGAACAACAGGCACCAAAGATGCTAAACAAACCATAACCATGCTCCCACAAAATAGCAAAAACAATGCAAGTTAACAGTAATTAAAAATACATTTTGGGAGAGGGTCTTCTCAGCAGTTGATGGCAATTTTATCTAACTCTGTCTTTCTGATCTTTTTTTGCAGTTAGAGCAAAAAGGGCTATTTTGTAAGGTACAAAGTAATTTGTGTCACTCAACAGAAACTGCACTGTTTCTGCAATAGAGTTCCCTTCATCTTATGTCATGTCACAATCACCGACTTAGTACTGCCCCTTAACACACACACGGAGAGAGTAGTAAAAGGCTAACTAGTTTTATTGAATATGTAAAAAGTCCAAAAGGCAATTCTCTTGAAGAGATCAAAGAATAACGCCAACAGCAAAGCTGTAGTCCACCAAGCAAAGCAAAGTTCCAAAGGATAGTTCCAAAAGCAAACGTGGCAATAACTTGGCAAGTTCCCGGATTGCCTCCGAACAAAAGCAGGGTATCCGCAATAATGCGAATCAATAACAAGGCAAGGTCTTGGTCAAGGCGGAAACAGACTAGGCTCCGTGGTTCACCCGCCACGCCCTTCAGATCAGACGTGGCCGGAGAACTGAGATCAGTTCCCACGGGGCCGTTTCTTAATCCCGGCCGGGCCCCCCGACGATCTAG